>JAPSES010114697.1:0-17723 GCA_029822895.1 Maxillicosta whitleyi | reverse complement strand
GTTTGTTTGTTTGTTTTCTAGCAGCTAAACTATTGGTTAATTCATACCAATTTGGGTTTATAGTTTGCCGGTGATCCATAGTATCCATCTACTATGGATAGTAGATGTGGTTAAATTTTGGGAAAAGTAGGTCGAAGTTCAGATTTTTTTTATGATGTTTTTAAATCTTTTTCCCCCCATTTACTTATATTGAGTGAAATTTCAAATGTCTTTAAAACATCAATTTTGTTTTCAATGTACTTCAAACTTGGCACATTATATAGAGGCAATTGTTGTACATCAATCTGACATTAAGCTCAGGAATTTGTAATTTTCCATACTTTGGGAATAAAAAATTCATTTCCCCCTACAATTTACCTAACCTTGTGGTACTCCATTATAAAGGATAAGAAAAGTAGTCCAAAAAAGCACCGGTAGGTAAATCTGACATCAATATAAATCAGCCACTGGGACAAGATTCAGAGTGCAGAATTTGCACCACAGCACTCAATACACTGAACTGACAAAGAACTGAGAAGTCACACAGCACACTGCTGCATCCAACATGTAGCTCCACCCACCTTCTTCAGCCTCGCTGACTGCAAAGACCAAAGAACACCATAAAACAGTATTTACAACAATAATTCCTATTCTATACTTTATACTGCCACTAATTTGTCATTTCTTCCATTAATTACTGTCGTAGCAAAATACACAAAAGAATGCACTGAAGTAAATGACATATATCACCACAGTACTGTGGCAACGAGGCTCATGAGTTCATGTAACAGTATCTGTGATTGGCAGTGCAAGGCAGGTTTATTTTGTATAGCACATTTCATGTACAAGATCATTCAAAGTGCTTTATATGAAACAGTGAGAGCATTACAACAGGAAAGCAATAAAAAATATAGGCATTAAAATAAAATAAACAAATAAATAGATGAAACCGATAGGAACTTGAAGCTTAAAAGAAACAGTGCAGATCTGAACTTCTGAATAGGTTCTGAACAGGTTTTACCCGATGAAGTTTCTGAAGAGTTTCTTTGTGCCCACTTTCAGTCACACACTGTGTTTGATTTCCTCATTTATTCAGTCAACAGGGGATGTTTGGCATAACATAGTTCTGCCATCCGTTTTTTTTTTTTTTTTCTTTAATCCATTAGAAGTCCATGAGACACAGTAGGTGGAGATTGTTTTCATGAACATGTCATGTTATTTTGACAGTGATGCTGTGGATAGAGGTGCAGCTTGACTGCGCAGAGAATTAATTAATATTGGTAGGGGATAGTTATCAGACCATAGATGTTCTACCATATCCAGACAGATCTTTTCTTTTTTAAGTTGTACCGTTTCACGTCATAGTCCATCATATACATACACAACCTAATCTGTCCTTACATTTGTAACTTTACCAACCGTAGTCATGCTCTCACATCCCAGCAGATATAGTGTGTTCAGCTGCATTTATTTGAAAATGGAAGTTTTTTGTATGATGTTGGAGTTGCAACACACTTACGACAACTGTATGTGGACAGACAGAGCCGTCAGAGACACTATAGGACAGAATCACTTCAGAGATGAAGTCGCCATCATCATCACCACATCAGTCAAATACAGATCTAATACACATTTCATTTGATCTTTGTATCGTACAAATACCAGAGCTGGTTTAGTTCATGTTCCAATAGTTTACATAATTCCCATCATGCGCCAGTGTCCATACACCCACATCTAACTGGTGCTCCAGTATTTCCAGTTCTAAACCTGTCTCCTAATCTGACCGTCCAACTATTGCATTTATTTGTCTTTTCTTTTTCTTTTTTTTCAGCAGGTGAATTTTGTACATTTCTTTTGCTGGTAACTGTGAATACATAAGGATCCAGTGCCACATGACTTCCACAGAATGAGCCTGTGTGTTTAATGAACATCCATGTCACTGTGTCAGTCTGTGCAGTGGAGGTGGACGGACCCTCCTGCTGCTGACCACTACACTGACCACTACACTTCTGCCCTGTGGGATTACACCTAAATTAAATAAATCAATATGTTACCATTCACACATTTTCCCCTGTAATATAATTGTGATTCCAAAGGACTACATTTAAACTCACACATTGACCCAGTGTTCTGCCACGCTGGCTCCCTCTCTTGCAGCTGCAGCAGTGTTGCACTTGTTTCTAAAAACATGTTCAAACTCGCCATACGAGCACATTAACATGTCTGTTTCTAGTGGGGTGAAAAATGCAGCCCTTGAATTCTCTGTTGCCATGGTGACTCATTGAATCGGGGCTCCGTTGATGCTGTCTTTTTATAGTTGTGTTGCACGCGCTAAACTCCAGGTGAAACTTCTCTAAGCTGATGAAACTCACTCAGATCGGCTGTTCTAACCGAAAACTGCGAGTTTCTTATCTGAGTAGATCAAGTCAGAATTCAGGGTTAAACTCAGAGTTTGTTGAACCTGTTTTGTGAAATTGACCCCACTTAATTGTTTTATTTATTGTTTGTTTGCAGATGGTAATCAGTCAGCAAACTGGTTCCAGCTCCAACCTGACGGAGCTGCAGGTTGTCAGTCTGGATGTCCACCAATCAAAAGACGACTGAGCGTCACGACTTGTTCCCTCTGTTGTGATGGTGTCACTTTCAGTCAGAATTTTTTTTTTTTTTGACCAATCAAGTGACTGAAAGCTCTGTTCTATGACAGACACCTGTCAGTTGGTGAAACGCACCCTAAGAGTTCCTCCGTTTAATTAACGGCTGATGGATCATGTGACCACAGAGAATGGTGCACTTAAGGACACTGGATCGTGTGATCAGTTGGAGTTTTTTTTTTTTTTTTTTTTTACATTAAGTGTTTTTTACATTGTGTAAATATTTGTCATCAGTTATTGATTATTAACAGATGTACAGAAAGAATGAGATCAATAACCAGAGTTGAGTTCGAACCGAACTGAACGTTGGGATAAATCAGCTGGTTTTGTTTTTCCTTTGCTGTTGATGTTGACAATGAATATGAATAAAACGTCTTTGCACAGGATGGACCTTTAATAAAATCTGTTTTTTGTAAATCATGTTTGATGTCATGAACTGTTCACTACGTTGACCTTAGAACTAGTCACTAAATCAAACTGAAAAGCTCAACTAATAACAGACATTAATTTAAGTTTCATAGATATAATTTGTATGAAATTTTTAACTTTTTTTTAACTTTAGGGAACATTGAAACCTAATCTGTTCCAAGTCATAATCACCATGAGGACTTGTGAAACCGCAGCTAGAAAATCCTCATGAACTGAAAAAACATTATCCACAAATGTGTTGATGAACACATTTATGAGTAAAATATCAATGGAAAATGAAGACGATTTATAATGTAAATTCACAGCCTTCCATTGAGAAACTGATTCCAAGCAGTTTAAGTTCTGATTTAGTTGAATTAAATTTGGACTCTGTGAGGGTCCAATAAAATCATCAGAATCTGAGATCTGGATCCAAATGTCTACATAGATGACAGAAGTCAGTGATGACATTGTATGCCTCCTTTTCAACACACTGCTACTTTATCACCTTGGAGGCGGCTGCTCTGAAGATGATAAACTTCGAATGAGGTGGGTTTTTTTTGTAGAGATTGAACCTTTTCTCTGACCTCGTGTGTTTGTACCTAAACCTTAACCATTTCATCAGCATAAATGCATCCATTATTTAGGATTTTAAACAAGTTCATGTCTTTTTCAGTGAAGTTGATCTGTTCAGGTTTGTATGGGACTTTTTATGTTTTTATTTATTAGCTGTTAACAGATAATAAGAGATTTCCATTCATCCAAGTGAATGGATCAGGACACACATTCAATGGTAAAATATTTCTGGAAGAGATCAAATTTTGAATTAAAGAGAAACAGGTTTATTAAATGAACTCTGTCACTGTCAACAACTAACACAGTGTCAAACCCCCCCCAATGAGTCAGGTCAATGGCCAGATGCAGAAGAACCCAGATTCCTGCTCATGCTCTAAACCTGCTGGATGCTGAATATTTAAACCGACTGATCACTGTTCACATCATTCACATGATGAGTCATTATTAAATCCTCTGGTGGAGAAAACAAAAGATCCAGTGTTTGTGTCTGAGGGACGTCATAATATTTTACTGTTTGTACAAATGTTCTAAATACTGAGGATGACGAATTCCTTGCATTTTCTGAAATATACACCTATGTTCAAATGCGGGTTTTTTCATGTGTTCTCTGTGGTTTTACAGCAGAACAGAAAAGTAGAGTATGGATGCAGTACAGACAAATGACCAGCAGGTGGCAGAGCAGCCTGATGAAGAGTTCAGAGGGAGGATGAGGAGCTGCAGACCAGCATCAGCCTCAGCAGGTGTGTTTTCACTCAGTTCAGTTCATAGGAAGCAGATGAAACTCTGCTGAGTTCTTTTGATGCTTGTCTCAACGTAAACACAAAATGCAAAGATCATTTACAATATTTAACTGGTGAATCTTACAGCTGATGAATGTTGTTTCCTTGGCTTGTTTTACCCATAATGACATAGTTGGTCTCACACATTCAATATGTACCAGGAAGTTCTCACACATCACTGGTATTGTTGTTTTGCATTCAACCCAGAGTAGTGGCCTCCATGGCGTGATGTTATCAAGGTGCAAATCTAACATCCTGAGGCATTTATTACAACGTCTGGTGCTCCTCCTTTCTAACTGGATTCACGGTTGTGTTTTGGGATCTGACCAAAGTCTTCTACCGCCTACTGGAAACAGATGGACTCTATCCACAGGGACAGAGTCTATTTGTCCTTGATAGATTCAAGTCTTCTTACATCTGCCCTAAAACGGTGGTCATGTTTTACCAGTCGGTTGTAGTCACTGCTCTCTTCTATGTTGTGGTTTGTTGGGGAAGTAGTATTAGACAAAAGGATAAAAAAAACAACAACAGCTGGACCAACTGTAGTAAAACACTCAATCAGTGTTTGGAACGAAGCTGGACTCATTGGGGACTGAGATGGAGAGATTCACACTGAATAAGGTGGAAGACATCTCGTTCTGATATAAAACAAACAAACAAACAAAAAAAAAGTTCCTTATAAACATTGCACTATTTCACTGCTGTTGACAAATCTGTTGCTGTCTAGTTCAATTATGCAACTCCTCACTTCATAACCATGACTGCATTGCACTACTGCTGCTACTGTAAACACTTTATACACACTTTATATTCTGCTAGAAGTTCGAGAAACAGGTGACAGCATGGAAACCCTCCAACCTCAAGGATCTTGAAACATTTGCAAAGGAGGAGTGGTCCAAAATTCCTGCAGATAATAATAATAATAATAATAATAATAATAATAATAATAATAATAATAATAATAATAATAATAAAATAAGGGGTTCGCAGATGATTTATTGAGACAGGGTATGAATCATTTTGGAGTGTAATTTTTTGTTTTCCCTATTAATTATGTTTCTTTACACTTTCTATCTTAAATAAATTAGTTATGGCTTCAGACTGTCTTGCGTATCATATTTATATCAAATCTGAAGTGAAATACTAATATGTGGAGAAACCCCCCCCCCCCAAGAAATTCCTTGTATTTAACAGGGGTAATAATTTTGGTCTTAGTGTTACGTTTTTTGTCTTGTGTTAGTGCGACTACCCCCGTCGCCTACGTGTGACGTCACCAGTGCGACACGTGCCTTTTCTCTCGCGGTGTTAGCAGTTAGCACTACACGGGGCGCATCACCAGTTTAGCTCTCTATAAACCCGGAATCTGTTTGAAGTCAGAAGCAGAGGACCATGGCCGCAGCCGGGACACAGGGCAGAAAGAGGCTCCTGAAGGAGGAGGATATGACCAAAGTGGAGTTTGAGACGAGCGAGGAGGTGGACGTGACCCCCACATTCGACACCATGGGGTTGCGGGAAGACCTGCTTCGCGGCATCTACGCCTACGGTATGCCGGGGATGAGCGCGGCCTCCGTGGAGAGTTAGCTCCGAAGCTAAATCTACTCGTCCATCACCGCGGTGGTATTTATAGATTAGTTAAAAACTAAATTAAAATCAGATCAGATAAAAAAAGTTAGGACGTGACTTAATTGGATCGCTTCGATGTTCCTAGTTTTATTTTATGTAAAACATTGATTTCAAAGGCGGGCTGTTGATCGTCGTAGCATGACAAGCTAACGATACAAACAAGTTAAACTGCGCAGGTTCGCCGCCGATTGTTTATGTTCACCTTAGCTTTAATTCTATATATATTTTACCGCCGCTCTTGTGTCCCATTCAATCCGTTTCATCTCTGCTCCTTTTTGCTTATGTTTTTGGCTCCATTGTTTTGTTGTTGTGGTTCTTTTGGTTTGGGGTTCTTCCTTATATTATGTCCAACAACTTGCATAATATCGCTACTTTTTCTCAATTTAACATTTTGCTGTCTTTGAGTTAATTTTACTTTTTTGGTCACGGATGTTACTACCTCGTTTTAGATGTTTAATTATTAAGACTGCATTTTTTTTTAAAATAGCCTGTTGATAAACACATATTGCTGTTAAATGAAATCAAGTAAAAACTAAGGACATGACGTAGTAAACCCTGTGTGTTTTATTATTGTTATTATTATATGAAACATAATGCATGTAGATGTAGAAATACACATTATAGATGTGGCCATTCTTAATTCTCCTTCAGGCTGCACAATCAGTGCAGTAACGTTTGGATTAATAATGATTCAATAATTCAATATGGAATAAATCAATGTGTTGTTAGTACAAGTCCTTAAACAACAGAGCAATCAGTGGATACAGTCACCTGTTGTCTAGTGTTTAATTTTAACACAACTTGAGTTAAAGCTGTATAAGTGTTGAATTAATTAGAATAATTGCTTTGACATTGATATGAAAAGTGCTTAATTCATAAATTGAGATCAGTCAGTACTTCTTTTCCTTCTCTAAATGAATCCACTATATATTGAGCTTAATTCATGTGATGAACATCATCCAGCCCACATTCAGTGTTAGTTTTTATCTGTCGTCTTCTTAACTCCACACTAATGCAAAACTGAAAATCTTTGGACCACCCTTGTTTGTTTGAGAAAGACATGCTTGACTTTAAGTATCAGAGAAAGTGTCTCCAAACAATCTATCCAGAAAAAAGTTGATCTTGAAATAATGATAATTTGCAGCTCTAACATGTGTCCTGAAAACTGATTCCATCCTCTGTTTTTACTCTGACCTTCTAGAGAGTTAATTTGTTCAGTAGGGTTTAGTAGATGGAGCTTGATGTGCAATCTGGATCATAACCTGTTTTCAGGGTCTGTTACCATGGAGATTTATCCAATGGGAAGTAACCCACCTTTGTCACCTTAAATAGTAGAGGTGAATCTGGAAGACCTTGATACCCCTTTAGTGCTGATCCAGGACCTTGTGGTTTTTGTGTGTTTCAGGGTTTGAGAAACCTTCCGCCATCCAGCAGAGAGCAATCAAACAGATCATCAAAGGCCGGGACGTCATTGCCCAGTATGACCTCTGACCTGAGTATGAATATCACTGTCTGTTTACCACATCTTATAAATGTATAACATATCCTGTCTGCTGTGTTTAGGTCTCAGTCTGGAACAGGAAAAACCGCCACCTTCTGTGTGTCCGTCCTGCAGTGTCTCGACATCCAGGTCTGTCATTTAGAGGCATATAGTTTATGAATGTCAATCTGATTGAATCATTACTGGTGTTTTTATTTTTTCTTTGTGGAGCCAACTGGTTTCAGGTAGTTTGCTAAAGGCTTTGTCAACTCACCTGTGGTTCCTGTTTGTAGGTGAGGGAAACTCAGGCCTTGATCCTCGCTCCAACCAGAGAATTGGCAGGACAGATTCAGAAGGTAATGTCCCTGTCCCCACTGAGCTGTTCCAATTGGTCCTTACCTGTCTGAGCTGTGTTCTGATTGGTTACCTGTGTCCAGGTGTTGCTTGCGCTGGGAGACTACATGAATGTTCAGTGTCACGCCTGCATTGGAGGGACCAACGTGGGAGAGGATATCAGGAAGTTGGACTATGGACAGCATGTGGTTGCTGGGACACCAGGACGAGTGTTTGGTCTGTCTAACCTCTGACCTCTGAAAGCCAGTCAGTGGGTCTCTGGGTGAAGCAGCCAATGGGATGCTAACTTGTTTATTGTGGTATTCCCCAGACATGATTCGCCGCAGGAGTCTGAGAACGAGAGCCATCAAGATGCTGGTTCTGGATGAAGCCGATGAGATGCTTAACAAAGGTAACACTGTTTATGTGCTGAGAGTCACCTGACAGCAGACACACCTGCACAGTCAGGGTCAACTCACCTGGTCCTTATTGTCGAAGTTAACATGCTCACATTTGGGATGAAACTGATATATTTGTCCTTCCTCTAGGTTTTAAGGAGCAGATCTATGACGTGTACCGTTACCTGCCTCCAGCCACACAGGTGGTCTTGATCAGCGCCACACTACCCCATGAGATCCTGGAGATGACTAACAAGTTCATGACAGACCCGATCCGCATTCTGGTCAAACGGTAGGACACCATGGATGTTGAGGAAAATCTGCAGAGAACATGACAATAATGTTCAGGTTTCAGTCAGTGCTGTCCTTTGAACATGTGTCTCTGTCCCTCAGTGATGAGTTGACTCTGGAGGGAATCAAGCAGTTCTTTGTTGCTGTGGAGAGAGAGGAGTGGAAGTTCGACACTCTTTGTGATTTGTATGACACACTGACCATCACACAGGCCGTGATCTTCTGCAACACCAAGAGGAAGGTCAGACACAACCTCAGTCCAAGACGATGGTGGAGACATCAGTATTTCTGTCCAGGCACCTGAGTCTGTGTTTCTGTTTTTAAGGTTGACTGGCTAACTGAGAAGATGAGGGAGGCGAATTTCACTGTGTCATCGATGCATGGAGATATGCCTCAGAAGGAGAGAGAGTCCATCATGAAGGAGTTCAGATCAGGGGCCAGGTAACACACCTGACACTGTCGATATTGTAAGAAAATGCAGAGCAATGATCTTGTCCTGATGTTTATGGTTTGTTTGTTTCCAGCCGTGTGCTGATCTCAACTGATGTCTGGGCTCGAGGTCTGGACGTCCCTCAGGTTTCCCTCATCATTAATTATGACCTACCCAACAACAGAGAGTTGTACATCCACAGGTACCGTGCTTCCCTCTGTTTCGACTATTCATTGTATGAGCATTTATTTAAAGTGACCTGATTGTGAAGACTAGTTTCATACTGGATGATCCACATCAGAACAGTGACATGTAGGAGTGGAGTTTACTGACTGAAACAAACAATAAGGTGGAACATAAGTTAATAATGTGTCATTTTCAACTGTTACACAGACCTGTGAATGCAGCGTGGTGTGTTCAGGGTCCATGTATGTATTTTAAACTGGCTGAGGTATAATTCTGGGTCCAGGTCTATGCTGAACCTCCTGAAGATGTCATCACTACACAATTCTGATTGTAGATATTAAACTTGTACTGTTTGATGGATACACTAATGATACTGTTAAAACTCTGCTGTTTCAGATTAAACTAATTTAAGTCACAGTAAGTCATGTCTGCTGGTTTTCCACTCTTTGCTGCTGTAAAAATCATCTAATATTTCCACCTGGAGGCTTTGAACTGTTTCTTTACTTATTAATTTAAACTTTCATTTATCTCAGACAGTTTTTTGAGTATCTTTTACCTGACATGTTTACAACAACATCAGCTGTTTAAAAGCACATCACCACAACACCTCGGTGACACTGATGAAGGCAGAAGTTTCACGCCGAAACATGTCAGATAAAAGATACTCAAAAAACTGTCTGAGATAAATGAAAGTTTAAATTAATAAGAAAAAGGAAGACAGAATGAACATACTACAAGTGTTTCTTTACTTCTTCTCAGAGTTTGTAGTTCCACAGGGGAATAATACATTTTAAAGAAGTTCCATATACATGATCCCACACAGTTAAAGTATTTTCTTTTATAGTAGTTTGATATTTTTGTTTTTTAAGTTATTAATTAATTTACAATAAAAGTGTTTCCTGTTTATCTAGATGGACTCCAGGTACTAGCATGGGGTTCTCATACCGTATTTTGAGAACCTTGGTGCAGATTTGACATTTCTATTCTCAGATTATCAGACCTTCAGCTCTTTGCAACAAACAGTTCAATGTAAATTTAATGTGACCTTTGACCTGCTTCAGGATTGGTCGGTCTGGTCGTTACGGACGTAAAGGTGTGGCCATCAACTTCGTGAAGAACGACGACATCAGGATCCTGCGGGACATTGAGCAGTACTACTCAACCCAGATAGATGAGATGCCGATGAACGGTATGAACTCGGTCAACGGGAGGCGTCGTCTCTGCGTCTTTGGGAGTTTGTGTCTGAAACGTAAAAGTCTAACGTGTTTGTTTTCTCTCTACAGTGGCTGATCTGATCTGAAGTGGAGCTGCTTCTTTTATTTCTCATCATTATTTTTTGTTTTTGATAGTTTTAGGACAAACCTTATTTTGTGTCCACTGTTGAGTGAGGACGACTGTAAAACCTGGATTGTTTTTGTAAATAAAGTTTTTTTTGGTTTCACCGAACAGTTTTTCCTATTATTTCTCCCCTCTGTTGTGTTTGACATGTTTGAGCCTTTGTGATTCACCAGTTGACCAGTTTATTCTAGATTAAAATAATTATTTAAACATTTAAATAAAAAATGACATTTGTTTGAGAATCTGTGGCCTTGTATAATTTTCACCTTACATTTTACAAGAAATTAAGTGGAATAAAAGTAACATAATATTCTTCGGAAGCAAAAAAAAAAAAAAAAAACCCCAGTCAAATGAAAACTATTAGAAGATACAATGTAAAACATCCTATTTAATGAATGTTCTTAATGAATTAGGACCATTTACACAGCTGAATAAAAAATATCCATTTTTCTCAATCAGGTCAAGTTTTTATGCTAATTTGATTTAGAAAAATCCAATTTTCTCACTAAATTGATTAAAAAAATTGACTCGGTTGATGTTCATTAATATTTTTTTCATCCAAGAAAAGGTTTTATGAGAAAAAAAACCCAAAACATTTTCTAACAATATATTAATTAAATGTTACGAACTTCAATGATGTGAAAATATACATGTTAAAAATGTCCAAAAAAAATGTAGCTCAGTTCAGAAAGTTGACCTGATTGAGCAAAACCAATCAGATTTTTGCATTCAGCACATCAAAATGATCCTAAAAAGTGTAAACAAAAAATTTGATGTTGACCAGTGTAATCAAAGTGACTTATGTTTATATTTAATGTGTTCGATGCCAATTCACTGGTTTCTTTTCTATAACATTCTGCATGTTTTGGACCTGTTCAGGTGTTCAGAGACTTCTTTTCAAAAGTGACCATATAATAATATATACAGTACAGGGTGTAATAATACAACCATTAATTTTAATAAACATTTAAATATGTAATTGAAGCAGCGTCTGGTAGAAGAGTGGTTAACGCTTAACATTTTCTGCTCAGGTTCACTGCGATAAAATAAATATATATAAAGACTACTGTAAAAACCAACCTACTTTCACTGGTTCACTCATCTCCTGACCAATCAGATGTGTCTTATCAAAGATCTACATGTGAACACAATCAATCTGTGAGAGCCATTTAATGTAGTTTATTTACAGCCGAACATCAGGAACCCAACAGGAGGGATGGGTTTCAGACACCGCTGAGGGGTTTAAAGGGTAGAGATGGGTATAAAAGCATTTTAAAGGGTTTCAGAAGATAAATACAGGGAATGAAAGGGACAGGCTTGGTGAATAAAGATTAGAGTATCAGTAGACATCTGAGGGAGGAGTGAGGTATAGAATTGGGATTCAAAGGGTACCTTTAAAGGGAAGAAAGGGTATGGTGGGGTATTGGAGGCTTACAGTGGGGTATGATGGTGCATCGCATGTTAAGAATGGGGTATAGTGGAGTATGGTAGAGTATCAGAGGGTTATGGTGGGGCTATTGGAGGGTTACAGATGGGTGGGGTGGAATATCTGAGGGTTACAATAGGGTATGGTGGGGTATCTGAAAGTTATAGAGGGGTATGGTGAGGAATTGAAGGGTTATAGCGGGTTATGGTAGGATATCAGGAATATTTTGGTGTATCAGAAGGTTAAGTTGGGTATGATGGGGTATCAGAGGGTCCTAGTGGGGTATGATGATCTATCAGAGGGTCATGGTAGGGTATGAGGGTTACAGTGGGGTATGACGATGTATCACAGGGTCATGATGGGGTATCAGGGGGTTATGTTGGGTATAATGATGTATCAGAGGCTCATGGTGGGTATGATGGGGTATCAGAGGGTCATGGTGGGTATGATGGGGCATCAGAGGGTCATGGTGGGTATGATGGGGCATCAGAGGGTCATGGTGGGTATGATGGGGTATCAGAAGGTTATTGTGATGGGGTATCAGAGGGTCATAGTGGGTATGATGGGGTATCAGAGGGTCATGGTGGCTGTGATGGGGTATCAGAGGGTCATAGTGGGGTATGATGGGGTATCAGAAGGTTATGTTGGGATATGACAGTATTACAGAATACAGGGGTATCAGAGTTCTGGAAACCCTGATCAGCTGTTTGTGACATCATCATGACGTCTGATTATCTGCTCGTACATTCACATCTGTGGAAATCTGCACCTGGAGGTAAAGACAGCAGCGGCGTCAAGCAGCAAACTGAGAAACAATAGTCTGAATCCAAGAACCAATAGAAACAAGGCAGCAGTCATGATCTGGCTGGTTCAGGTGGTCACACCTGGACTCCACATGTGATAGAAGACGCAAAGCAGGAAATGTTTTCATCCACAAAGTCTGTCTTTGAATCAGATGGTGGTGGTTGTCTGTATGTTGTACATGTTCTATTGGAAATGTTCTGCTGTCATCTGCTCTAAGTTCTGCAATGTTCTGTTGGCATGCGTGATGTTCCTTCTTCCACTTGGTGATTCTCTTGGTTCCGTGGCTCAGCTCATAGTCTAAATGCTGTACAGGACGTCGTACACACTAACACTGGTTCACTCCATAATGTTCTCTGATCAAGTAGAAACATTAGACTTTTATTTACATGTCAGTGAGATCCAATCCTGCACACAATTTAATGATGTCTGACAGTTTATTTAAAGGAGTGATATTTTGCTTTTTTAAAACATGGAATTATACATTTTCAAACATTTCCCTGTGCTCGACATAAACTGTAAATGTTCTGCTTGGGTCTGAATTCTTCATTAATTCAACTCCACAGGTCCATCTTCAACACTAATTCTGAGTAATGACACCAGAAAGGTGGTTTTGAGCACTGGACCTTTAAATGCACATGAGCCGTGTCGTGCCCCGCCCCCTCCAGGATGTTGGCTGTGCTGCTCTGTCCCGTTCAGCCATGTGAGGACTTTTGAGGCAATTGGCTTGAAGTTTTGAGATATTTTCCGTTTTTACTACAACTACTGCTGCTGATAAATAATTATGGCATACTTGGAGAAATGTTCATCGGAAGTCATGACCTTATATGTGCAAATGTCATGATGTAACTAGTTATATTCCTAATAAATTAAGAAGGTTGTAGAAATCCACATGATTTTTGCTGGAATGAATATAGATAGCTTTGCAGCACCTGGAGGGTTCAAATTCAAACTTTTGGAACTATTATGGTCCCCAAATACACAGATAAATGAACCAAAGACTAATAAAAGTACATTTAGCAAAATATAACTCCTTTAACATCTAATCTGACAGAACCTATTCTTAGTCTGGGCTAGTTTGAAGATCTTGGTCCAAATTAAAGTTGTGTTCAGATCAAACCTGAAACACGTCTTATCTTGTATTACTCATCAGAAAAACACATCTGGATCATTTTTGCAAGATTTCACAGCCTGCAGCAGCCTCGTCCGTCCAGGGACTATATCAATATGTCGTCCATTTATGTCTGACATCAACAGAAAGCCATTGTCCTGCTGTATTCACCTTGTGGAAACACAGAGAATCGCACAAATTGTAACACTGTAACAATAAATAACTGAAGAGATAATGGACAAGGAATGTCCAGAGAATGTTGGACCAAATCTCAAGGAAAAACACCACATTTGATAAACATTAAATACTGTCAGAAGACACCAAACGTTAGCATTCTACGACTGTTACGGTTCAATACCAGGTGTAAATGAATTGTGTCTACTTAACTGCTGAAGTGTCTGAACACATTCTTATGTTGGATGTACATGAACAGTAAGTTACTGAAAACCACAACAGCTGAGTCGGTGAAAAAACATGAAGTTAACCATGAAGGGCTGAAACGTCCAGCTAAAGACATGCTAATTTGATGCTAATTTAATCATTAAGGGTTAGTTGGTTGAAGTGTTTCAATGCTAAGGTTACCAGTTTTGTCTAAATTCTAACATTAGTAATTGTGTTTTGATTCTACATTAACAGTTACATTTGGATGCAGACATTAACGTTCATGGTTCGACGTTAATGTTAGCAGTCGGTGCAGGTGTGGATCTCACAGTTTATTTATGTGTGTGTCTGTGTTTATTTGTCTGTGTTTTGGTTGTCGGTCTCTGTGTGTCTTCAGAGTCTGAAACGTAAATGCATGTTTGTTTCTCCATTTTTCTGTAAAATGTGTTTACATCAAAGTCTATGTTTCCATCACCAGGGGGCGCCATCCTCCTACACAAATGTCTATAGGCAGGTGAGTGACACCTGGTAGGTCGTGAAGCCCCGCCCCCTCCCACTCGTTGGTCTGAAATTGGCTGCCGGCAGCTCAGACGGATGACTCGCGGGCCGTCTTTGACCTCAGAGCTCCGGCCCGGCTCAGGAAGGGGAAGGTGGTCCCAAGGCAGCCGGACGCCACGGTGAGACCCAGACTGACCCAGGCACAGCAGATGGACCAGCCGTAGCCGTGATCAACATCAGACGGAAGACCGTAGATAAATGGGGGGTTCCTGGAGAGGCCGTAGGTCACACTGGCAGCGTATGTACAGAGGGAAATAGTGCAGAAGATACCTGAGGAGAGACCAGAACCAGGACTGAGGTAACCACGCCCACAAAGTCATCCAGGTGTGTTTTTTAATGTCACACAGGTGTGTTATTTAATGTCACACAGGTGTGTTATTTAATGTCAGTCAGGTGTGTTATTTAATGTCACACAGGTGTGTTATTTAATGTCATACAGGTGTGTTATTTAATGTCATACAGGTGTGTTATTTAATGTCATACAGGTGTGTTATTTAATGTCAGTCAGGTGTGTTATTTAATGTCAGTCAGGTGTGTTACCTGCCATGAGGAACAGCAGTCCGGACACATGCTGTGTCAGACTTTCTTCCCAAAAGAAACCGACTGACACTACAATGCTGCCACACAGGAGGACGGCTGCTGCCATCCCGAGGAAACCTGCTGTGATCCGACGCAGGTCTGTAAAACAGGTTGAATCCAGGTTTGTTGTTAATATGCATATTCAGTCTACCATGCCTGACATGGTGAAAGGATCTGATCTTGAAACACACCTGGACATAATATCAAACAGCATAGATTATTATTTGGTTGCTGAAGCCCCAATGATGACAGGACCTGAGGTAAATCATCTGTGCCTTGTCCTGACTCCATGTGACCCCGGACCTCCTTTTTGACCCTCACCAGTCTGGATGGACCTCCTCACCCCCACCAGATGTACCCCTCAGCAGTCTGCATATACCCTCACCCTACTGCATCCCTACAGACTGGAATTAAATCAGCAAATGGATGTCAGTCATGGTCTCATCTACAGCCTGTCCATCCATGGGAGTGGATCTCTCCTTCACTGTGGTTCTCCCTAAGATTTCTCTTTTCTTTTTGGAATTTTTCCTTGTCAAGAAAGGTCTAAAGATGATGGATGCCTGGCACATTAATCATTTTTCTTCATCGACTGTTTACCAACTGATTACTTGACTGTTTATTTTCATTGTGTTTTTTTTTAATCAATTCAAAAATTTCTGTGAAGCCCGGTGAGGCAACTTTGTTGTGATAATGGGCTCTATAAATAAAACTGAACTGAAATGATTATTGGTCACAGATTGTACTGGATGATAAATGACTTTCTCATTTTTCTGCATCCTTTCTTGCTGCTTGTCACTTGTTACCATAGAAACGTACCATGACACTTTTATGTAACATGGACTGTGTCTGTGTGGGGGGGTGGTTGTAGGAGATGGTTTCCATGGTAGCACTTTGTGTGTTTCCTGAGTCTACATATCATTACATTTCAGTTTGTGTGGTATGTGTCTTTGTGTGTAATATGTGATGTATGACTGTGTGTACATATGTGTGGAATGTGTGATGTGTGAGTAAATATATATGTGGAATGTGTGATGTGTGAGTGTATGTATGTATGTATATATATGTATGTATATATATATATATATATATATATATATACGTGTGTGTGTGTGTGTGTGTGTAATGTGTACTGACGCAGCAGATGCCACTCGTCCTGTTGGATTGTCCTCGTCAGGTTCAGAGGGATGTTCCGCAGTCTGATTGGCTGAGAGAAATGGTACTTCACAGCAGTGCAGCGATCTGCGATACCTACAGGTACACAAACAAACACACACATATACATGTAATTAAACAAACACACATACATAGACATATAACAAACATGATGAGGTCTGACAAGGTCGGATGTGGTCTGACTTTCACAATCTGACCTCAAGACCTTCACATGTCATGATGACCAGTCAGACCTGCAGAGACCAGAACCCCGACTGACCCATGGGTTTACTCTGTGTGTGTGTGTCTAATGCTTTGTGTTCCATTTGTGCATCATTTTGTTCCATATTATTCCAGTGTTAGTCCATTGTGTTTGTGAGGTAAATATTAGTCCACATCTTCCCAACTGTACATCCATCTGCAACACTTCATTCATAGATTTACAATAAATAATTTAATTTTACAATAAATCCAAATGTTTTTAACTATAACATAACTCTAAAGCATCTGCGGAAATCTGGACCTGGAATCTGGAATGAATCTGGATCTGGAATGAACATCCCAGGCTCACATTGGTTCTACACTGTCTGAACCAGGCATTTCACAGCATTATTTACACTAAAATAACACAAATTATGCAGGTTAAACATAATAAAACCAACATTAGAGAATTACTGTCCACACACTGGAATAAACAGGCTGACGGGAACAGATCACAATGCAACACTGTGGAAAGCCATGATATAATGACAGTCAAAACGTTTACAACCATTATAGCTGAGGGGGAGAGTTTTGATTGAGCTGTTATTTATTGACATGTACTTTATCAGTTCGGACACTTAGGATTCACACCTGAAGAACATGGATCAGTTTCAGAGACAGTTTATGAAATCACTGACAAACTGTTTTTGTGCTTCTCACATTATTAAAACTAGAACAGCAGCTGAAACCTCAGTTACAAAGCTCTGTACGAATGATAGGTTCCCACGAATCTCCCTGTTTGTACTTGCTGCGGCGTTCGTAGACATTTGTGGAGGGAGCAGTAGTTTCTTACAGCTGTCTTATGAAGTCCATACAACTGCCGTTCAAAACACAAGAGCATCTTGAGGTGATTTTGTGTCGTACGAACAGCGTATACAGTTGTTATGGTCTTCATAAGGGTGCTTTGAGACTTTCCTATGACAACTTCACAAATTATTTGGTTGTAAGGTGCAGTCATTGGTAGGAAGATCTCACTCTGTTT
>JAPSES010114605.1:0-17233 GCA_029822895.1 Maxillicosta whitleyi | reverse complement strand
CTCCTGCTGGTTCAGTTCCACATTCAGCCCACTATGACTTGAACTGGGCCGGATCACTAAAATAATAATATATATAAATGATATCAGTTCTACAATTATATGTGTAATTTTAGTGTAAAAAAAGTAAAAATTGTTTTTTTTTAAATGTTTACATCTACAAAGTATTCTTTAAAAACATGAGAAAAAAGAAATTTATTAAGAAAAAAGTGCAATTTTTACAATTTATTCCATTATTTGTCTTCAGTTTCACATGTTCATTATAACGTACAGATTACAGTGGATCTACAAATACACTAAATATTTAATAACAGGTCGAATATTGGTGCAATTATATTTAATTCTATTGAGACATTTCTGATTTTTCATATTTGTTCATGTTCATATTTTTTGTAAAAGTCTAATCTGTAAATGTAAACATTTTTGTGCAATTTAACTTTTTTTACACTAAAAACTGAGAAAAAATGTGGTTTTCAGTATTAATAGTTGTTAATAATAATAATAATAATATTGTAATATTAATATTCTGATAGTGTTTTATTGGTCTGACCCAATTTAGATTGAATTGACCTAAAATTATTATTATTATTATTAATAATAATAATAATAAATTGCTTAATTGTTTTAATTACTTTTCTGTTCTCTTTGTTTTGTTTCAATGTGAAGCGTCTTTGAGTGTCCAAAAATGTACTATACAAGTTCGATGTATTGTTATTAATTATTTTAACATCTTTAATTGTTCATATCTTCAGTATAATTTTTGTGTTTCACTCATTCATCCTGCAGGGCCGGATCGGACCCTTTGGCGGGCCGGTTTTGGCCCCCGGGCCGCATGTTTGACCCCCCTGGGTTAAAGCGTCAAAACGAATAGAACGTATAGTTTAAAATAAACATATAGTATTAATTCAAGATGAGAAATATTACATAATGGAAGATAAATACAGCAGCTAGCCTAGTCTGAACGGAATAGAACAGAATAGAATAGAACAGAATAGAATAGAATAGAATAGAACAGAACGGAATGGAATAGAGTAGAATGGAAAGGAGAAAAGGACATAAAGCAGAACAGAACATGACAGGAAGCGCCTCGGTCGTTGGTTCGAGTCCCGGCTGACCTTCTGTTGTTGCCTCTGCCGCCCCCTGCAGGTTCCGGTGGCCCACTGCTTTGGCCCGGCGGGTCAGAAGAAACGGTTCTGCTGTGTTTGCAGGAAACCAACAGAAGGAAACACAGCCCTGAGATGTGAAGGTCAGACCAGTGTCACCAGTTAAACCAGTTAAAACAGTGTCACCAGTTAAACCAGTATCACCAGTTAAACCACTTAAATGAGTGTCACCAGTTAAACCCGTGAAACCGGTATCACTAGTTAAACCAGTGTCACCAGTTAAACCAGTATTACCGGTTAAACCACTTAAATGAGTGTCACCAGTTGAACCCGTGAAACCAGTATCACTAGTTAAACCAGTGTCACCAGTTAAACCAGTATTACCAGTTAAACCAGTATCACCAGTTAAACCACTTAAATGAGTGTCACCAGTTAAACCCGTGAAACCAGTATCACTAGTTAAACCAGTGTCACCAGCTAAACCAGTGTCACCAGTTAAACCAGTTAAAACAGTTAAACCAGTGTCACCAGTGAAACCAGTTTAATCAGCAGCCTCTCATTTTCCCTCAGACTCTTTAACAAATGCCTTTAAATGAGCTTTTTTTTTTTTTTTTTTGTCTTTAGTTTAGTTAATGATTTGTTTTGAGGGACGAATAAAGTTTTATCTTTTCTTATTTTATTTTATGTTTTCTTATTTGATCTTTTCTTTTCTTATCTTTTCTTTTCTTAGCTGAAAACCCTGTTCATCATCAAAGGAATAAGTTAAACATTCACACACGTTCTAAAATGTGCGTTTTAATCCGACCTCATTAAAAGATGGAGTATGAGCTCCGATTGGTTTTATTACATTTTTTACTTAAATTCTCTGAACACACACACACGTATGTTTCAATAAACTGGTACAGACAGACAGACGGACAGATAGACAGATAGACAGACAGACAGACAGACAGACGGACGGACAGACAGACAGACAGACAGACAGACAGACAGACAGACAGACAGACAGACAGACAGACAGATGGACAGACAGACAGATAGATAGACAGACAGACAGACAGACAGACAGACAGACAGACGGACAGACAGACAGACAGACAGACGGACAGACGGACAGACGGACAGACAGACAGACAGACATTTACCGCAGCGTTCCAGCGTTCGACTTTCATCAGACAAATGATTTATGACAATGAGGCGCCATCTTAAACCACGTCTGTCGGCCTGCAGCAAATCCTCCGCAGACTGGGATGGATTTAAAGGGGTTCACACGCCTTTGTGTTTTTCCTCATATTTTCACACGAACGTCTGTGAAAATTTGTCGGTTTAATGTAATAAACTGTTACTGTCAGAAAATGTGGAGCGTGACGAATCATAAATAATGTGAAAATAAGGGATAATACGAACAATAAGTGAGAAAATACGAATAAAATATGAATGAACGGTATGTTGTTCAACATCAGCTGTGATCTGACCCAGGGTTGAACCTGTGACCTTTGACCCCACATTCTTAACATGAGCTGCTGTGACAGAGGTTACGCATCACTAATGTGTGTGTGTGTGTGTTTTCAGTGTGTGAGCTTCACGTCCACGCTGACTGCGCCGTGTTCAGCTGCGCCGACTGTCGCAGCTGTCACCTCGACGGAACGACAGAGCAGGTCAGTGAACGCACCGTGACCTTTTCCTACGCAGGCCTCCGTCTCAGAGGATGAGTTTGTTCCCGTTGTTCACGTGTGCTGCGTTCACACGGCCCGAATCGGACTGTTTTTGTCCACATGTGACCCCTGTCTGTTCATGTGTGAACGCAACAAATCTGTTTTTTCAAATCAATGTTCAAGCTTTAAGGTACTTTTTTTTTTTTTTTAACCCTAAACCAGTGGTTCCAACCCTTTTTTTTTTTTTTTTTAGCTCAGACATTCAAAACAAAGACTTTATTTTACTAAAATTTAATTATTTTTGATCGTATTCATAGTTTTTTTTAATACTATGTTGCAAATAAACCTTAATTTTAGACATATTTAGTTTATATAATGTATATTATTATGGACGGAACTGGAACTATGAATAAACAGTACCACAGTGAACATGTGACACATAAACAGTATCTCTCTCTCTGTCTCTCTCTCTCTCTCTCTCTCTCTCTCTCTAACCACTTTAAAACCTCCAACACACAGGTCTATATCTGTTCATACTTATTATGACAGTTGGTTAAATGAACAAATACAGAAAGACAATTAGATGCATCTGAATAAATGCAGGTCTTTTTCTTTTTCCTTTCCATATCTTTTTTTTTTCTTTTTTCTAACGCTCTCAGACCGCAGTCTTATCCAGGAAGTGGTTGAACGCTAGCGTCAGCTCTCGTCTAATGGTGGTTAATGGGTTCGAATCTGTTGTTATACTTTGAAATATGGCCCCGCGTCCCTCTGGATCTGCACCGCCTCGTGCGTCGTCAGTGTCTGATCAACAGGAAGCGGTGAAATGATGATGATTTGCCACATTCCCTGTGTTTAGTCAACTCACATATGATAGTACGAGTGGGTCCGTTTGACATCGTATTTCACTTCCACATCTGAGGAAAACCAACGCTCTGTGAATGTGCAATGATCTTCTGCTTCATGGCCTTATTGATGATGATGATGATGATGATGATGAAATGTCTTGATCAGAAACTGCATAATGCAACATTCTTTCCAATTATATTTTTAAAAATTATTTTTATTTGTTTATTTATATATATTTGCAGTGGACAATATTTTTTTTAAAGTAAAACCATGAAACTTTTATCCCCTACAGAGGACAAAAATATATTGCTGGGTGTCAGGAGGATTTATGGTCCTGAAAACAACACACGGAGGCTAAAAAGTTCAAATAAGACGTAGATCATAGGCGTCAAACTCGTTTTAATTCAGGGGCCACATTCAGCCAACTTTGACCTGAAGTGGACCTGAACCAGTAAAATAATAACATAATAACATGTAAATAATGTCAACTCGAACCTTTTGTCTCTGTTTCCTTTCAAACAATGTGAATAACATGAACAAAGTGAAAAATAAGAGTAATTTTAACAGTGTTCTGTCTCAGTTTATCATTTACTATACACAGCTACATTATTACTAATAGATCACAGTGGTTCTACAAATACACAGAACGTTTAATAACAGGCAGAATACTGGTAAAATTGTATTTACTTCACTTAAGACATTTCAGGTTCTTCACATTTTTTGCAAAACTATACTTTGTTTTAGTGTAAATACATGAAACTGTTTGGAGTTGTCATTATTTATATGTTATTATAATAGTATTTTACTGGTCCTGCCCATTTAAGATTGAATTGGTCTGAATGTGGAACCTAAACTAAAAGGATTCTTCATATCTTTGTATAATTTTTGCGTTTCACAAATTCATCTCAAGGGCCAAACTGGACCCTTTGGCGGGCTGGATTTGGCCCCTGGGCCGCATGTTTGACACCTGTGACATAGATGAATGTTAAGTCCTAAGTTTAGAAGCACTTTGGGTCTATTTTAATAAATAAATAGTTGATGAGATAAAACAGTGTGTTTCGTAAGTAAAAAATTTTTTTCTCATTGTCTTGTTGTCTGTTATTTATATAGAATTTACTGCACTTTATTAAACTGTTGTAATTGTAAAATAATAATATTAAATAATAATAGATAAAGTGTTCTATTCTATTAAATACTAATAAGTTTTTCTCTTGTGCAAACATAAATTATATCTCACACAATTCAAACATATATGCTCCTAAAATCAAGACATGGAGGCTAAAAAGTTAAAATAAGATGTAAGTGAATGTTAGGTCGTACGTCTGGAAGCTCTTTGACTGTATTTTAATAAATGAATACTTAATGAGATAAAAGAGGAGCTTTTTTTTTTTTTAGATAAAACACATTTTTATAGTATTTTACTTTATATTTAATACAAAAATCTGTATCTAACACAGTCAAAAGCACACTAAAATGACTCACTATTATTATTATTTTTTTAAAATATCTCATCCATCCATGACTGGTTCATTACGGTCACAGGTGTCTAACAGAACCAGACTCAGTTCTGGTCCAGTTCCATCCTCTGCTGTTACGACCTGAGGATTAATGACTCAAGTGATTGTGTTTATTGATCAGCCGCCTCCACAGCCTGTTTAATCAGACTGTTCCTGTTACAACCAGTGGATCAGAGTGAATGAACAGATCTGCCGCCTGTTACCGTGTCTGTGTTTCCATCGCTGCTCGTTCAATCACCACAGAACCGGGGTCAAATCAACCACAAACCAGTCCAACAGCAGGACTGGGCCCAGACACTGTTTGGCCCAATCCCAATTCATCTCTTTAGCCCCTCCCCCTTGGCCCTTGCACTTGACACAACCCCTTGAAACAGAGCTTTAAGGGGCGGGGCTGTAAAATGAAATGGTCCGACCCTTCCAGACCTGTGACATCATCAGCGCTCACCAACGCTGCTATAAACACATGCGACATCTTTGTTTTCCTGCAGTGTTCACGACGCCGTCAGCAGCTGGAACCATCTCTGTTCCACGGACTTTGGTCATTTTTTAAGAACTAGAACAGAAACAGCATTAACACACACACACATAAGAACATTTCTATAGCGGCTGTTTTCCCCGCTAGTGGGGGTTGACCGGTTCTTGGATTCCTCTCCTCCACATTTCTCTGGCTCCTCCCACCTCCTTCTCCAACCCCATCTCCCTCTTATCATCCTCGACCACATCCTTCCATCTCCTCGCCGGTCGTCCTCTCCCCGGCGTCCTGCCCCCTCAAAAAATGCAAAAATGCAAAATGTGCTTCAAGTTTGTTTGTCCACAGGCACTGCCATCAAGTAGTAGAAGAAGAAGAAGTGCCCTTTGTTTTGTTTTTTAGAGTTATGGGAAACCCCTCCACTCGTAGTGTGGTCCTGGAAAATCCCCGTTTGGAGGTTTATGCAGCCCTTCGTCTAAACCCCTCACCTCAGATTAAATTAGAATCAGGACTAACTCTAACTCCACTAACTAAATCATGTGGTTTTACTGGTCAAAATGTTTCCTGTAATCGTGGATCTACTTTCTGTCTCTCCAGGATACGTTCCACCACCATTGGAGGGAGGGTAACCTGGCGTCGGCGGCGCGGTGCGAGGTCTGCCGGCGGTCCTGTGGTTCGTCCGACGTCCTGTCAGGGATGAGGTGTGAGTGGTGCGGGATCACGGTGAGAACCAATCAGATCAATTATGTGTAAAATAAATAATAAATAAATAAATAAATAAATGATGACAATAATAACAACGTGGTGGTGCAATGAATAACACCCGTACCTCACAGACAGAAGGTCGTGGGTTCGATTCCAACACCATGTTCGTTCTCGTGGGTCCTCTCCTGGTACTCTGGCTCCTCCCACCATCCAAACACACGCACTGATTGGTTCATGGGTTCATCTAAAGTGTCCATAGGTGTGAATGTTTGCCTGTATATGTTCAGTCTGTGATGAACTGGTCACATGACCAGGGTGAACCCCGCCCCTTTAGGAGGACCCCCCCATGACCCCAGTGAGGGTAAAGGGGGTTGAGAAAATGAATGAATGAATAATAACCTGAGATACACTTGAGCATAATTTTGTGATATTTATCAATAAGAAAATAATATGAATTGTTATTAATAATTTTAATAATGGTTTCACTCTACACACTCTGAGTATGCGTTAATAGAAAATCTAATACATAATGATAATAATAATAATGTGTTTAATGCAACATTGTGGAATCCTTTTTCTTTCAGGATCCATTATTTAGAATTCATCCATTTGTTTTTGTTTCGGATCAGCGTACAGACTCTTTTTCATACTGAAATAAGATTTTTTCCAAGCTTGATTTTACATGAATTGAATTCTGTTCTGTTTTTAGAACCCGTTTCATAGAAGAACCCATTCATGTACATATTCGCGAGTGTTTTTATTCATATTTTCTTTTTTTTATTGCCTCTAAGAAAAACGTCGTTACGTTCACATAATGACAGTAAACATTACTGAATCTTGACTGGAGAAGCAAATGTTAGTTGTTTTGACCTTTGACCTTGAAGTCCATGTTTTTTTTTTTTTGTTTGTTTTTTTGTCCCCGCAGAGTCACGCGGCGTGCTACCTCAGCATGCCACCAGAGTGCACTATGGGTCGTCTGCGCGGCATGATGCTGCATCCGTTCTGCGTCCGCTTGGATTCCAGAAACTTCAGTAAGATGCACTGTTACCGAATCGCCGAGAGCTGCGGCCACGACCTGGGTACGCACGAACGCACGCTGGAAACCACATCCTGTGTGACGCACAAACACCCAACGCACTTCCTGAAAGCCTCTCTGTCGAACTCAGAACGAGGTTTCACATCATGTCGAGGCCCATGAATAAATAATTACTGCGTTTGTGAGGCTCTGCTTTAATCGTACTGAGCTGCTCTCACTTAAAACGTCACTTTCTACAAAACGAACAAAGACTGGAAGTAGTTTAGTGACGGTCCGCTGTTGTTTCACTTCAGTCAGGAACCAAATGTGCAGAACTCACAGGTTTACCGCTTTCAGCCCAATAGGCCCCGATAGTGGGAGGTGATACGGTCCAACTGTGTGTGTGTGTGCGTGTGTGTGTGTGTGTGTGTTTATTCCACGGTCACAGAACAACATCAAACACACTCCTCCTCATACACTGGTCTACATGTTAAAAGTACTTTTATGTTTCCAAAGTATTCCCTTTCATTCAGTCTCTAATTTGCACATATTTCCATCACACGCCTTTTAGACGTTGTGTTTTTCTCATTTATGTTTGTATCTTATTGTGTTATTATTTAGATGTGAGTAACTGACACTGGTAGAGATGAACTGGGATTTAGTTAAACTGGTGTAAAGCCAATGAAGTCTGTTCTGTTCTATTGTGTTTTATTCTATGCTGTTGTGTTCTATTATATTCTGTTCTGTTCCATTCTATTATGTTCTGTTCTATTGTATTGTATTCTGTTTTATTCTGAACACTTTCCTATCCTATCCTTTTGTTTCCTTTCCTCTCTTTCCCTTTCCTTTTCTCTCTTTTCCTTTCCTTTCCTTTCCTCTCTTTTCCTTTCCTTTTCTCTCTTTTCCTTTCCTATTCTTTCCTTTCCCTGTTAAACAGACATATAAACCAATAATTAAATACTCAAATACTTGTCATTTTTCTGGCAGTTCAAATGTCCAGAATCATCCTCTGTGCGTTTCAGTTTTCATACGTCAGAACACAGAACGTTCCTCACATGTTCTTCTTTCACGTGTTCCTTCAGATAATTCAGATGAGGTGGATCCGTCCGCTCCAGGCGTTAAAGACGGTCCGACGGCTGCTGCGGAGTCCGGTACGTTAAGTTCTTACACTGCAAATGATTTGGTTCTTATCGAGATAAAATCACTTAGATTTAGAAGTGTTGGGTAAATTATCTTGTTTTAAGAGTTAATTATTTGCAGTGTTCGTACATCTGTAGACATGTTTATTTCTAGATTTAACAACTTTAATTAAAAAAATCTTGTCAAGTGAAATTATCTTGCTGCGTCGACAGATATTTCACTTGTTTTAAGTATCTTTTTTCCTCAGATTTAGTGCTTTTATCTTCTTTTTAAACACAGTTTTTTGCAGTGTACAGTCATGGAGCTTCATTACACAGCACGTAGAGGTCATATAATTACTGGTATTTGTTTTTAATTGTATTTTTTTATTGTTTTTTATTATTAGATTTTTTTGTAAAGCATTTTAGTCACTTTAAGTGTTGGAAAAGGCTGTGCAAATAAATAAATAAATGATTGCGCCTTCCCTCTCATCACAGGTAAACAGTACCTCAAAGTGTTTGACGGCGACGATGCGGTTAAACGCGGCCACTTCCGAACGGTTTCCATCCTGAGAGCCACCAAGAACGAAGAGGTGGTGGTAAGAGTCCGTTCTACAAAACACATGGAAATGTTAAAAAATGACACGTATAACCCTTATCTGTAGGGCAGGGGTGTCAAACATGCGGCCCGGGGGCCAAAACCGGCCCGCCAAAGGGTCCGATCCGGCCGCAGGATGAATTAGTGAAATAGAAAAATTACAATGAAGATATGAACAATGAAAAATGTTAAAATAATTTTAGATCATACCAATAAAACACTATCATAATAATCCATAAACAATGAAAACTGATTTTTTTTCTCCTTTTTTTAGTGTAAAAAAAGTTAAATTACACAAAGATGTTTGCATTTACAGATTAGCCTTTTACAAAAAAATACAAACAACCAGAAATGTCTCAGCAGAATTAAATGTAATTATACCAATATTCTGCCTGTTATTAAATATTTAGTGTATTTGTAGATCCACTGTGATCTGTACGTTATAATGAACATGTGAAAATGAGGAACTGAGGACAAATAATGGAATAAACTCTAAAACTTGCACTTTTTTTTCTTAATAAACTATGTGTTATTTTTAAAGGATATGTTTTAGATGTAAACATTTTAATAATGCAATTTAACTTTTTTCACACTAAAAGATAGAAATTACACATATAATTGTGGAATTGATATCTTTTCTATATTATTATGTTATTATTTGAATGATCCGGCCCACTTCAGGTCGTATTGGGCTGGATGTGGAACTGAACAAACATGAGTTTGACCCCCCTGCTGTAGGGGGGTCTGATTCACTGATTGAACTTTACACAATGGGAAAGTGGACTTTTAACATGGTACGGCTCAATAATGGTGCGTTTAAGAGCTAATTTAAGCCCGTTGACAACAACAAATATCAGGCATATTGAACCGTGTGTGAGAAGAATATGGAGCTGCGTTGGTAAGAGAGCCTTCAGTTTGTCACGCTGTGAAATAATGGAAATAAAATCAATAAATAAAAAAATATGAAAGATATTTTAATGACTTTAAAAGTTATTTTTCATAGTCGGTGTAGGTCATAAATTTGAATCATAATGGTCATAATAAGTCTTAAATTTGACTGACTTTAACCCTGCAGACACCCTGAAATCATCCGGTGAATTCACTGTATTTAACAAAAATAATAATATTTAATACATTCATTCAGATTGTATTTAAATAGGGCATTACTTTATTGTCTATCAACAGTATACAGCTGCGGAAAACGTTATTATTTCATCAAAAGTCACAAAAACAAGGTTCATGTGATCCAGTCCTAACTCCTGTGTGTGTCATGTGACTAAAACAAACAGAAAAAAAGAACATGGGATGAATAAAAGCACTGTTTTTATCATAAATACTGATGGAAGAACCTGTGACGGCGCCTCCTCTTTTACCTCCTGTGTCCTCTTGTGCTCAGTCAGTCCCTTTTAAGTGTTTGTGTGCGTGTGTGTGTGTGTGTGTGCGCGCGTGCGTGTACGTGTGCTGAATATCAGCCCCTGAAAAATAAGAGCAAATGCAACATTTATAATACATTTTGTGGACATTGAACTCAGTTTTCTAAATAAATCGTCTTAGATCTGTTGTTCTGAGCGCACTTCCTGTGTTTCCCTGTAGGAGGCGGCGCTGAGGGCCTTCTACCTCCCCGACGACCCCCAGGACTACGAGCTCCACGAGATCGGTGGCCAACAGCGTCTCCATAGCGACGACATCCTGAACCGTAACAGCGGTCCGGACAACAGGGGCTCGCTGAAGGACGGAGGCGACTCCTGGATACTGAGGCACAAACCACAGGATGCCGAGGTCGTCAAGGTGTACGCCGGCTGGCCCAGGTGGGGGCTGATGGGAAACGGAGTGTTTGTACCGTTTCAGGTTGTTTGGGATGGACGGTCGGACCAAAGGCGTTTTCAGCCTGTGACAGTTAGAGGCGTTAGGAAATATGGATTCTCCGATATATCGTGATATTTCATTTCAGGATACTGTATCGATATTTTTAGATATTTATTCCAATGCAAATGTAGCAGAAGTTCATTTTTGTTTATATTTTCTTTATTATTATTTAACACAGTTTTATTTGAAGCGTCCTAAAAACACTTTTTAGTTCATTTATTGGGACAAGAATAATGTTATGATTAGAGGTGTGTATGGGCAAGAATCTGGCAATACGATGCAAATCACAATCCGAGGATCACGATACGATATATGGCGATACAGTTAAAAAGGTCATTTTTTTTTGTTTGTTGTTTTACAGTCATTAGAGTTTCAGATCCTGCTCAAATGTTCATATTTATTATTTCATAACTAACATCATAACATTATTTTTGTCCCAATTTTCTGCGGGAAACACTGTCGTATCGTGATCCTACTATTGTGATTTGTATCGTATCGCCAGATTCTTGCCGATACACACACCTGTAGTGACAGCAAAAGACCTGTCGCACTGTTCCACAGTTTATCTGGAACTGAAACACACTGGTTCTAGATAGATGGACGGACGAACGTTATTGATCCCAAGCTCGGAAATTGAAATGTAACAGCAGCAGCATCATTGTCATTACACATACAGTTACAGTTACAGTTACACAGTAGGTGCTGCTGCCATGCAAGGCGCTGCACAGACCCTACTGGGAGCAAATTTAGGGTTCAGTGTCTTGCTCAAGGACACTTCGACACATGGGCAGTCAGAGCCAGGGTTTGAACCGGCAACCCATTGGACAACCTGCTCTACCAACTGAGCCCCAGCAGCCCCATACGATCCAAAGACAGACAGACAGTAAGAAAAATAGTTAAATAAGCAGTAAAGTGCACAGGTATTTTCTGACTAACTTTGGTTTGATGTGAGTTTGTTGTGCAGAGAAATTATTGGATGAAAACTGTTTGATAAATCTGGGGTCGGATCGTTCACAGCTCAGTCTTTTATAAAAAAAAAAAAACACCATCGGTGTAAAACTGAACTCTAACATGTGTTGGGTTCCAGGTCCGGTCCGGCCTTCGTCTCCGTCTCCGTGTCGACCGGCAGCACCGCGGCCTCAGTCCTCAATGAGGTCCTCAGTCAGCTGCACAGACAGGTAGACGTCGGCGTCCGCACACTTTTGGACACACAGCGGACGACGAAGCCCGTCCTCTGCTGATGTGTGTGTTTTATTTCAGGAGGAGGCGTCCGGGTTCAGCCTGATGGAGGTTTACATGGGCAGCAAACAAGGTGAGCAGGAACCTGCTTTATTTGTTCCAAACCACATGAGAGAATCACGTCTGTCAAACTGACTTTAACGTTTTAATGCGAATGCAGCTGCTGACTACGCTAAAGACTCGGTGCGTATTTTATGATTTATTTTTTTTTTTCAGTGCTCAAACAGACGTTGACGCCTCAGGAGAAGATTCTGGAGAAGCTGCAGGAGATCAGGAAGGTAAAGGAAAACTATACTGACACGAGAATAATGAACAATAACACTGGTGATTCTGTTCTGGGTTAAATATAAAATATAATATATAAAAATAAAAATATCGAATCTGTTGGACCTTCCTATAGAAAGGCAAAAAAAAGAAGGGGGGGGGGCTCCTGTCTGTTCCAATGTCGAGGCTTAAATCCAAAGGTGACCCAAGTGGGGCCCCCCCACTTTGGAACGACCTGCCCCCCCCAGGAGATAAGGCTTGCTGAATCAGTGACATCTTTTAAATCACTTCTTAAAAATTTTTATAGACTTACGACTAGACTATTTAATTCATCGTGTTTTAGCTGTTTGTTAATAGATGATGTTTTTGTTGTTTCTGTTTTGTATCTGTTTACATCCTGCTGTTGTGTCCTTTTTACTGTGTCTGTGAAGCACTTTGTCTCTTCTCCTCCTCTGGTCTTTTCCCTTCAGGGTCTCCACACTGAACCTCCATCTAACCCTGTCTTCTACATCCTCTTCTCTCACACCCACTCCCTTCATGTCCTCTTTGACTCCACCCACACACCTCCTCTTTGACTCCACCCACACACCTCCTCTTTGACTCCACCCATACACCTCCTCTTTGCTCCTCCTCTGGGCCTCCTGCCTGGCAGTTCCATCTGTGAAGCACTTTGTAAACTCAGGTTTTATTGGTGCTATATAAATAAAGTTATCAGTTCAAAGTTCACAGTTAGTTTTATTATCAAATATACTATGTTTACAGCATAGATGAAATGTCAGTCCTCCTGGATCCAAGGTGCAAAAAGGCTGTAGGACAGTAAGACAATGATAAAGAGCACAATGTAATAAAAGAGCATAAGAATTAACATTAAACAATGAAGGCACTGGTGCTATTTACAGTTAAATAGAAACAAGACTAAACAGGAAAGGCCCATTTATAAGGTGAGGTTGTGTGATCTAGTCTGGGGGGGGGGCAACATGATGTCTGTTATGCCCAGCTCGTGTGGGGAATAACATTTAAAAAAAAACACACAAAAAAACGGACGTTTTGGTGTTGTAAAGTTATTTATTAATTAAATTAAAGTTTCTTTTCTTTTAAAACTAAAGGTAAGATGAGTACAACAAAAGGAGATTCGAATAACTAACAAAAAGAAACTCTAACTTAGAGGTATAGCAATAATAATAATAATAATAGCAACAATTTAATAATAAACAAATGATTGGAGTCAACTGCAACCCAGCACACACAGACACACACACACACACACACAGTCTCTGCCCCAGAATATGGCAGCAAGTATAACAATGTCAAATTCTGGGGGGACATATTGTTGTTGTTGTTGTTGTTATTATATTATTATTGTGTTTTCCTTGTCGCACTGGTAACCTCCAATGTAACTGTGAATTCTGGGTAATTCCCTTCATGTGAACGTCTCCGGCTTCACAAACGTCCTGTTTTTACCTGAACCCACAGAATCTGACAAAGGTTGGACATAAAGGCCACACACGCTGGGGAATTACAAAAACACACTGTTTTTTTGTTTTTTTTCCCAGATGTCTTTGCGGCAGATGAACCAGACTCGCTTCTACACTGTGGAGAACCGAACCCGAGCAGCACAGGTCAGTCTGCTGGTCGGTTCACTGCCCCCCCTGCTGACCAAAGAGGAGTATGTCACCATGATCCAGGAACATCTGAAGATCAAGAGTGAGTCTGGGAGCCGCTGTCCCCTAAGACAGGGGGGTCAAACATGCAGCCTGAGGGCCAAAACCGGCCCGCAAAAGGGTCCGATCCGGCCCCTGGGATGAATGAGTGAAATAGAAAAATTATACTGAAGATATGAACAATAAAAAATGTTCAAATAATTTACTAATAATAAACTATAAATAACGAAAACCAAATTTTTTTCCCTCTTTGTTTTAGTGTAAAAAAAAAAGTTACACAAAAATGTTTATATTTACAGATTAGCCTTTTAGAAAAAATGTGAACAAATATGAACCAGAAACGTCTTAAGAGAATTAAATGTAATTGTACCAATATTCTACCTGTTATTAAATATTTAGTGTATTCATAGATAAACTGCATATAATAACTCTTAACTTTAATATAAGTGTTAATGAACATGATCAGAAAATTAAATATAGGAAAATACCTGATTTTTCACTTAAAAATGTAAAATACAGAGCGTCATATTAGAAGAAATGATGATAAATCACTGAAGAAAAGTTAAAAATAGAGACAATCGGTTCATTTTGGAAGTGACAGAAAAGCACCACTGGGTTTTTAGGAGTTAATGGGTTAGAAAAAATAAAGAAATGAGGTTAAAATAATCAGAATTAATCAGATTATCTTCTTTTCATGTATAGATTCGACCTGTTTTGAACCAGATAAACCAAATAAACGGTGCCGTTCAATGATATAATAACATCCTCCTGTCTGTCTGTCTGTCTGTCTGTCTGTAGGTCACCTGGTCACCATCAGCCACATATATGGGAGTCAAGGTGAGTGTGGTTACACTGACAACAGAACAGTGCTGGTTCAGTGTGTGTGTGTGTGTGTGTGTGTGTGTGTGTTAATCCCATCTGGACCGTGTGTGTGTTTTCAGGTGCGCTGTCGTTGCAGATCTCATGTTTCTCTGAAGCAGAGCGACTCTACATGTTGGCGAAGGATACGACTGTCAACAACAAGACGCTCACGTCGCTCGTCATTCCCGACATCACGGTAACTAACGCTTTAGTCGTGTTTCACGGAGGCGTCCACGAGTCAGAGGAGCTGAAAGCACGAGTCCGAACAGCTGTTTACCGTCACAGGGAAGATGGGCATGAGCACACTTTTGTTGAGGGAAATAAACAAATAAACAACCCCCTCCCCTCCATATTCATACATATGTAGGTCCATAAGTGTCTTACCCAAGGTCACAACGGACTGACTAGGACAGAGTGGGATTCAAACCGTCAACCCTACCTCCTGATCCGCGGTCGCTGTCACCGCTTGTCCGTCCTGGGTCATGAGTCGGACACTTCCCTTTTTTTCCAGATTGACCTTAATGTTCATCGTTCCCCCTGGTTCTGGAACCTTTCATTTCTGTTACAGCACGGCATTCTGGGAGACGTCTGCCCCCTGCTGGTGTTCGTGAACCCCAAGAGCGGCGGAATGAAAGGCAGAGATCTCCTGTACGGCTTCAGGAAGATCCTGAACCCACATCAGGTCTTTGACATTTCCAACGGAGGACCGCTGGCCGGGTGAGAACCCACGGAACATGTGACCGACACAGACCACATGGGACTGACGTTCTACTGACGTCTTCATCTTAGTCTTCATCATCATCTTCATGTCTTCATCATCTCCTTCCTCTTCTCCTCCCTCTCCTCCTCTTCCTCCTTCCGCTCCTTCTCCGGTCCAGGCTCCATACATTCCGGGAGGTTCCCAGGTTCCGGGTGCTGGTCTGCGGGGGTGATGGGACTGTGGGCTGGGTACTGGGAGTACTGGAAGCCGTCCGACACAAACTGGTCTGTCGAGAACCGCCCATCGGGATCGTCCCACTGGGAACAGGTCGGAACATCATCATCTTAATAAACGTTTGATTTATTTCCATAAACGTTCATCTGTATGTGTATGAACTGAAGCGTCTGTAGATCCAGGTTTTTTTTTTATCTTTATGTTTTTCCATTTATTGACTTTTACAGTAAAAACGAATGCACTGATTTCTCATGTCTCTGTGTTGCAAACGTTTCCATGTGCTGTTGTTGTTTCAAATATTTTATTCATGTTTTATTTTCTTATATTTTCTTATTTAAGGCTCAAAACACAGTCACGTCCCGTCAGAGAGCCAACTGTAATTGATTAGCGTCCCAACATTTATTTCAACATAAAGCGTAGTGACTGGATATGTTAGTGGTTTACGCCGCAGACTTTGGTGCGGAAGGTTGGCAGTTTGAATCCTAGGTGGGTCCTTTCCGCTGTACATGCCTATACCTTGTAAATCACTTTGGATAAAAGCATCAACCAAATGTTAATGTAATGTAACTCCTTGTTTTGGATAATCCTTTATATTAAAGTCCAGCACCAATAAATGAACGATCATATCAATTTAAGACGTGGATGAATGTAATTTATGACCTTAAATGGAAAATCAGAATGTTTTTAGGACTTTTTTATGGCCTAAAATTTATATTATTAAATTTAGGACTTGTTATGACTGCAGAAACCCTGTACTATGCTAATGTACCATGCCAGACCCTACTGGGAGCCATTTAGGCTTCAGTGTCTTGCTCAAGGACACTTTGACATGTGGACAGTAGGAACCGGGATTTGAACCGCCAACCTTTTGTACAACCCGCTCTACCAACTGAGCCACAGGTTTATACAGACGACGGAGCCGTGGTTAAATACATTCAGCCTTTTCCTCTGAGTCCGGTTCAGTCTTTGGGTTCTGCTGAACTCTGTCCGTCCCCTCAGGTAACGACTTGGCCCGTATCCTGCGTTGGGGTCCCGGGTACAGCGGCGAGGACCCGCACCACATCCTGGTCTGCGTGGACGAGGCCGAGGAGGTCCTGATGGACCGCTGGACCATCCTGTTGGACGCCCAGGACATCTCTGAGGACGGGAAGGACAACGGCTTCCTGGAGCCGCCCAAGGTCCGGTTCACGTCCAGATCCAGATCCGGCAGGACAGTCGGACTGGATTCGAACTGTTGATGCTGATTCACTGGTTTATACAGATGTATAACAAATGTTTTATGGTACTTTTCCACTTCATGGTACCGGCTCTACTCTACTCGACTCTTTCTCTTTTCCATTATGAAAAAGGACCTGGAATCTGGACCTGATACTAGTTTTTTAGAA
>JAPSES010114560.1:0-17236 GCA_029822895.1 Maxillicosta whitleyi | reverse complement strand
TATGTATGTGTGTGTGTGTATATATGTATGTGTGTGTGTGTGAGTGTATGTATGTATGTATGTATGTGTGTGTGTGTATATATGTATGTGTATGTATGTGAGTGTATGTATGTATGTATGTATGTGTGTGTGTGTGTATGTATGTATGTATGTATGTGTGTGTGTGTGTGTGTGTGTGTGTGTGTATGTATGTGTGTCTGTCTGTCTGTCTGTCTATCTATCGTCTCCTAAAACAGTGTTTGTCCCATATGTTTTATTTGGATAATAATACAAATAATCCAATGTCGCAGAAAAAAAATCATTGTAAAAATCCCAAAAACGTGTATTTCTTCCATGGTCTCCCATTAATCATGTCGTGATCCCTCAGATTTACCCAAATAAATATAAAGTAAATAAAATCTAAACAACCCCAGCCACCAGTGTATTAGCTACACTTTGCTACTTGAAAATTGCTGCAGTGGTACGTCTGCTTAAGTAAAGGATCGTTTACGTTTGCTACCACTGATCCACACAGAGAAAGTTATTTATTGCCACGCTGTCATTTAAATCACACACCTCCACTTCTACCCTGGACAATGAGGTCTGATAACTGAAATCAATAGCCAGGACTCAGGCATGAATAGGATCAGGCATAATCAATGTTTCCAATTAGGAGACGGACACATCTGTGCAAGCAAGTATAGAGACGGCAACACAAAATAAATAGCTTCTGAATAATTCGCAGTAACTATGTTGGTAGATGACAAAAACCAAATAAAAAAAGAAAATCAATGTCTATTTTAAAGTATATGAGCATATTTTATGGTAGTCCATGCTGCTACACATAGAGGAAATCCAACCCTCTTTAATTTGATGCCTCCATTAAATTTAGAGCTGTCCATTATAATCCATAATTCAGTAAACAGCTTAATGGGATGGAGCTTGGTCACAAGGAACTCAAAGGTCACAGGGTGTTCTTCTAGCCTCCAATCAGGGAGCTTGCTCGGACCCTTACTTACATCGCAAACACCTGGATGACACTGTCCGGCCTTTCTGTCAAACCCTGTGTCTTTTTGACAGGCAATTACAGCCAATCGGCTCCAGCGCCTAACAGCTCTGGTGCAAGGTCATTGTCAGCCTCGATCTGCTCCAGCAGCAGAAGGAATCCTAAGTTCAGTGAGTTATCTCCACCGCGACAGATGTATTCGTCTGAGACTGATGGTGTCATGTCCTTTGCCTGTGATGGATTGCTGTGTCAGCTGGTCGCCATGGTGATGTTTTAGTGATGGGCTGATAATGAATAATACTTGTGTAAAGAGTAAAGAATGGAAATGTGGAAATAGTAATAATAATATTAATGTATGAACAAATACGGGCTTATCAAGTCTGCTGAGGGCAAAAATTATCTAAAAAAAATCTCCACTTTTCCTGGGACGTAAATCATTGAATTGGACTTTTTATGGAAAATTAATCTCAGGGTACATTCAGGACTGGACGCTGCACTCTAATTGATTTTGGTGTCACACTGCAAAAAATCCATAATCACCTTTCAGCACATTCTAGTCTAGTGGTCTGAGAGGAAATAAGAATTCTACTCCCCGCCCCCTCTACTCAAAGTCTAGAAAATCTACATTGTGACACACCATTTGTATAATCACAGCTGTTTCCAGACACGTAGGGGGGTTAGAAATGTGATTGGCAGTGGTAAGTACCCATTTCTGTTCAAATTTCTTCACACGTGACTCCACTTCTTGTTTTATATGTGTGATTCCTCTTGTGTATGGCTGTTATGAGACTACTGGAGTATGTAAGACTGCATAAAAACCACCAAAGTATTCTAATATACTTACTGATATATTCACCATAACTAACTATAGTTTTAAACAGTGCAGTAAAATAACCAAATGGGAGTTCTTTAACAAAAGCCTAAAGGTACACGACATCCAACAAGTTAATGAACAGATTTTACATGTTCCCTTGGTTTCATGTGTCAAATATTACTTCGGGTCAGGAGGCTAATTGTGCTGTTTGAGCATTTGTTTCTTGACAAATGTCTGTGTCAAACTGTAGGCACAAAAGCTGCATGGTTGCACATGACCATCTGTCATAAATTGAGAAGCTCATCACTGCCCTCTAACAAAAGACCCACTGGAAACATTATTATGTGTTTTTAATTTGCTAATACTAGAGTCTACCGATACCAAAAAGGTCCAAAGTGCCTTTCCTTTAAAATTCTTTAAAGTACTGAAATAAAAGGAGTTGAAGTAGAAAATGAAGGTTTCTGATCGGCACGGATCCGTCTTACAAAGCAAGACGGATGGTATATCTAGAGTTCAGGTCTAATATTTGTAATTACACTAAAATCAGACCTCACACTAAGCCACACTTTATTTTCAACATAGCAGGACAAAGGGAGGAAAATAACCTTGAAGTCAGTACAGACAGAACTGCATTAAGAAAAGCTATAGAAGTCAGATTCAGAGGGACTGGCACTATTCGACTATTTTAATTAAGAAAAGTAATTTACATATTATTGCAAAGTAAGTAATTTCCTTTCTGCTTATTTACCCAACAAACAGCTCCACAGTTTAATATTTGAGCCGTCCTACATATAACACTGAATGACAGTTAAACATTAAAGACTATTTTGATATACACCATGTAGTTTGATTTTTTTTTAACAACTGCTCCAAATGTAAATGGATTAGAAAAGTTAAAAAAAAAAAAAAAAACACAAGTTAAAAATTGATTTAAAAAAAAAGAAAAGAAAAACATATCGCATGAAATGTTTACTTTAGTCTTCTGCCTCAAGTTATGTGCAAACAAAAGTCATTTTCAAGCCTTTGGTTTGACTTTCTGTACAGTGTGAGTGACATATCACCTGTTTGCTGTGTGTTTGTCCCAGATAAAAGCAGACTTTAGATTCAGTGAGAGTAAAAAACCAAGCTGCTGCCACATTATTTCATGCCGTGTGCTGTTTTCCTCGTATGGGATGGAATAAATCAACAGAACATGCACACACATACATTCACACACTGTTGTTTATGTATAATGTATATATAGTGTCTGTCCACACACTATATACTATACATATATGCACATACATATAAACACGGGTGTGTGTGTGTGTGTGTGTGTGTGTGTGTGTGTATCCCCAGTGCCTTGCTTTAACCACCATATTGGTCTGAATATTTAGTGTCATGGCACATCATATTTCTCCTGAGGACTGAAATGCATGAAGCATGAACAGAATCCTTGTTAGTGTCTCTAAACGGACCGTTCAGTACTGAAAAGGAGAATGTTTGTATATGTGTACTTCATGTGTGAGTGTGTTTTAGTGCGGACACACTGTAGCGTACAGAGAAAGATGGCACTTTTCTCGTTTCCATTTCCAGCTAGTGAACAGCAGAATCCAACAGTGGGAACAACGAACATTAGTGTCTGGAAAACACATCCACGTCCAGATGCAGCTTCACTAAAGATCCACAACACCAAAACTAATACAATAAGTCACCGTATGCACCCGTGCGTGCATGCTAATAAAGCGAGTTCACAAATTAGTCTCAGAATGTCTCTTTGCTTGACTTTGTGCTAATGAAAATGGCAGAAAGGGCCACACAACACAAAGTATCTATGACTTTTGACCATCAAATCCTTTTATGTCTGACTTCATGCAGACTAATTTTCGCTCAAGCTAGAAACAATATTGGTCTGTGTCCAGTCTGACATCAAAAAATGACTTTTCATATCTCAGCACACCAGGATACCATGGTAGACAAGAGGGAAAAGAGGGGATGTGTGTGCTGTATATGAATATATATGTGACTAAAGCGTGCTGTGTGAAATTCAATGGATTGGTCTATCACGGCTAACCGCTGAGGACAAAGGCTTTAAAGCAGTAGGGTTCTTTCCATTAAAAGTGTGTAATTGTGCCCTGGGGTGTTCTGCTAGCCTATGTGTGTGATGGTAAAAAGGACACAGGTCATGTAGAGGGCAGTTTACTCCAAGGTGGACAGGTAGAATTCTTCTGTTTGTGCATCAAAACCAGAATTAACTACGTGAAATCTATCATGTTTATGAACCCATGTCGGACTAGTCTACAGCAGGGGTGTCATTCATTTTAGTTTAGGGGCCATATTCAGCCCAATATGACCTCAAGTGGGTGGAATCAGTAAAATAATAGCATAATAATCCAAAAGTCATGTAAAATCGAAACTTTTATCTATGTTGAATGAGTGAAAAACAGACATCATGAAAATGTTTGCATTTCTATGTTAGCAACTGGGTAGCATAGTGGTTTACATCACTGACTTTGGTGCGGAAGATGGCCGGTTTGATCCTCAGGTGGGCCCTTGGGTAAGGCCCTTTACGCTATACCTGTAGCAACAAGGGGGCAGTGTTTCATTGTGCCGGTCCCAAACCCAGATAAATACAGAAGGTTGTGTCAGGAAGGGCATCCGACGTAAAAACTTGTGCGAAATCAACTTGTGAATGTGATTCGTTGTGGTGACTCCTGAAGGGAAAAGCCAAAAGAAACGTACTGTGACGTTACATTATGCTATTTTACTGGTCCAACCCACTTTAGATCATATTGTATGTATGTGGCCCCTGAACTAAAATTATTTTGACATCCTTGACTGTTAATATCTTCAGTCATTTTTGCATTTCCCTAATTCATCCCACGGGCCAAAATGGACCCTTTAGTGGTTTTAGCCAAGGGCCATATGTTAGACACCCCTGATCTACAGCTACTAAAGTAGTATGATCTCTAATCTGATCCTCCAAATACAGCCATTTAAAGAATACTACGAATTCAAGGATCTGAGCCAAAGAAGAGGGGAATGGCTGTTCACCTGCAGTGGAGTTCTGGCACTTTGAAAATGCACTCTGAAGTGCGATCGAGATCTGTCTTTGAACATGAAACTGTCTTGAAGCAAGCTCTCCACCATTTGATATGTGGTGGGTATCTGAGACAGCTATAGCTCTCAAATCCTGTCCTTCCAACACTGACACAGCCAATCATGTGGGTGTTTGTGCAGGATGCCATGTTTGTGCATCACTGTGCTAGTATGGCTTTCTAATGAATGTGGCTGAAGTTGCACACGGCACTAATGAGCGATTTACTAACGTGTACTCATAGACACCCACAAACCCACCCACACGCATATCCACATGCATGAAGTATTATGTGTGTCAGAACAGGTTGGTGTTTTGATTGGCTTGGGGGATGTTTGCATATTCATGAGAGGAAAACTGTTCGTGGTTTGATGAATACTGACAGAAGGGCCTGCTGGATATGAGTTGACACAGCTAAATTAAGTGGAGACCGATGTCATTTTGTCACAGGAGCACACACACAGACACACACGCGTAATCCCAAACCAAACTGAGAGTTATATTGATATAAAATTAACCCCACAAGAAAAGAAAAAGTACAGGATAGTATAGTGCATGGCCTTACTTTTGTAAAATAAAATCAATATCAAGTACCTGTTCACTCTGAATATCAGACACATTATGTTTCGGGGTTTTACTGCTTTTATTAGTGAAAATAAGATTTGTTAGTATATATATACCCATGCGGACAGGAAACATACACTGACACTGAGCTTTAAACCCATCAGTATCAGTGTCATGCACCAAATGTCCACTGGTCATTTGTCAGGTGACCAGCCAACAACAGTGACTCGACATGTTTTTTTGTTTTTTGTTTTTTTTTTTGTTTGTTTTTTTACAATACCAGTTTAACAAAAAAAGTAATGTAATTACATATGATGGTACAAATCATTTGTGTTTTACCACTCCTTGGCATTTTTATCACTAGTGGATGAAGTAAAAATACAAATACACGGGCGAAAAGTTTACCTAAAAGTACAAATGTACTCACTTTAAAAGTAAAAAGTAAAGTTTGTAAGTAAGTTTGATTCAGATTCAACCATTATACTTAATAAAGAAAATATTAATTAAAAGTGATGGAGCTGAACATTTGGTGAATATGCAAAGAAAGAACCAGTATAATAACTGACTGCTCAACTTCTTTAGAATGGAGCACTGTAAACAGAAGCATAACAAGCTCTGAAGAGGAGCCACAATAAACAGAATCTTCTGGCACAGTAGTCAACACAACAGCCCAGACATTTGTAAATCTGAAAATCACCAGTATATATGATTCAATTTCAAAAGGAGTTGATTTTTATATGTTTTTTGAATAGAGTTCTGGGAGAGATGATCAATGTAGCAGTACCTCTAAAGCTGGATTACCATGGTGTGTACAGTTCCACAGTGTTTTACACACATGGTAAAACAATCAAGTCACAAAAGCAAGAAAATAAAAGAAGCATGCAACGCAAAAACAATTAGAAAAGTGGTGGAGTAGAAACTAGATACCCACTCTAAAATGTAGTGAAGTAAAAAGTAAAAAGGACCCCTCCATAAATTTACTTAAGTAGATAAAGTACTTTTACTTAGTTACATTCCACCACTGATTTTTATATACTCAAAGCAATTTCAAAAATGAAAACTATCAACATATTTACCAGATAGTGATTCAATTCAATTCAATTTTATTACATAAAAAGGAAACTACTGACCACAACAAGAAACTGTTTAACATAACATCAGTCGATAAAAGTGTGGGAAAGCAGTGAATTAATTTACTGACCCCTTTGAGATAAGGTGAGGAGGTTATTTATCTGAGAGGGCCTCAGAGTGGAGACACTGCTCCTCCACATCCACAATATTCTGTCTGTTTATCATTTATACATCACAGTGGATCAACAAACACACAAAAAAAAATGTAGCAAAAGACCTAATATTGTTAAAATTGCATTTATTTTCCTTAAGAAATTTCAGTTTATTAATATTTTTTTGTGAAAGGATAGTTTGTAAATCTAAACATTTTCATGTAATTTGACCTTTTTACACTAAAACAAACACGAAAATCTAGAGTTATGATTATTTACAGGTTATTATGTTATGTTATATTACGTTACGTTATTTTATGTTATGTTACGTTATGTTATGCTATGCTACGTTACGTTATGTTATATTATGTTGTGTTATGTTATGCTATGCTGCGTTACGTTATATTATGTTAACGTTATGTTAGTTTATGGTATGTTATGTTATGTTACGTTATGTTACGCTACATTATGTTATATTATGTTACGTTATTTTATGTTAGGTTAGGTTATGTTATGTTCCGTTATGTTATTTTACTGGTCTGACCCAATATGACAATATGGTCTGAGATCATATTGTATGTATTGCATGTGGCCCATGAACTAAAATTATTTTGACGTTCTTGACTGTTAATATCTTCAGTCATTTTTGCATTTCTCTAATTCATGCCAAAATGGACCCTTTAGTGGTTTTAGCCAAGGGCCATATGTTAGACACCCCTGATCTACAGCTACTAAAGTAGTATGATCTCTGATCCTCCAAATACAGCAAATTAAAGAATGCTATGAATTCAAGGATCTGAGCCAAAGAACAGAAGAATGGCTGTTCACCTACTGACCACAAGAAACTGATTGTTAAGGTAACATCAGTCGATATAAATGTGAGACAGCTGTGTTCATTTACTGAACCCTTTGAGATTAGGTGAAGAGGTTGTTTATCTGAGAAGGCCTCAGAATGGAGATCCCACTCCTCCACATCGAGAGGAGTCAGTGGAGGTGATACAGGCTCTTGGTTGCGGACATAAGCATGTGTCAGGTATAACTGACTGGAGCGAGCTCTGGGGCAGACCCAGGACACGCTGCAGGGATTCTATCTATTAGCTGGGAATGTCTCGGTGTCTCCCCAGAGATGTTAGAGGTCTGAGTTTTTCTGCTTATGTTGCTTTGACTCCAATGAGTGGGTGAAAATGGATGAATGCATCTACACCACTCCTGTGCTTCTTGGGATTAGTAACAGCGCTGTCCAAACTCTGCTATTCTTCAAATTTTTGTGAATTTCAAATATCCTGAGTGTCAGTGTAAAAATAGTAATTTGCAGAAAGCAGTGCACCACGGGTTGTTTTTAGCATTAATCTCAAAAACACTGCTGCGTTACTAAGCTACTGAGAATATTTACGCCCATTTGTGTGTACAGCAGGTTTTGCTGTTGACAAAATAAAAGTGATGAAAAAAACAACATTTGACTGATGTTGTTTAGTCATTGCTTTAAACAGATGTTTGCTGGAGCTGTTAAAGATCTTTTCCGACAAATAATCACCAGCAGACATTGGTGCAGATGTGCTACATCAGGGGTGTCAAACTCAGTTCAGTTCAGGGGCCAAATTCAGATACATTTAGTCTGAAGTGGGTCGGACCACTAAAATAATTATATAAATACTTAAAAAAATAATGTCAACTCCAAATTTTCCTTACATGATGAAAATGTTTGCATTTATAAACCATTTTTAAAACAATGTGAATGATGTGAACAACCTAAAATTTCTTAAGAAAACTAAATCCAATTTTAACATTAACTTACAGATGAAAGTGAGTTTACAAATACACAAAATATTTAATATAACAGGCAGAATACTGGTAAAATTACACTTCCCTTAAGACATTTTAGGTTATTTGTGGGGGTTTTTTGGGGGTTTTTTTTTTTGGTGACATTACAGTTTATTTGAGTGTAAATATAGGCAAATTACATAAAAATATTTACATTTACAAAAAGAAACATTTGGTGTTGTGAGTATTCAAGGGTTATTAGGATGATATTTTACTGATCTGATCTATAAACCATTTTTAAAACAACATGAATGATGTGAACAACCTAAAATTTCTTAAGAAAACTAAATCCAATTTTAACAATATTAACTTACAGATCAAAGTGTGTCTAGAAATACACAAAATATTTAACATAACATGTAAAATTACACTTCCCTTAAGACATTTCAGGTTATTTATGTTTTTGGTTTTTTTTTTTTTGTTTGTTTGTTTTGTTTTTTGGTGACATTACAGTTTATTTGAGTGTAAATATAGGAAAATTACATGAAAATATTTACATTTACAAAAAGAAACATTTGGTGAGGATGATATTTTACTGATCTGTACATGGAACGTGAACTAAAATTTTTGTGACTATCTTAAGTGTAATTTTTACACTTCACAAATTCATCCCACGGGCCAGATTGGATCCTTTGGCGGGCTGCATGTGGCCCGGGGGCCGCATGTTTGACACCCCCTGTGCTACATGGATTTGCAGCCACTGTTTTTGAGATTTACTCCAACTGTATTCCTGAATGACCGTGCATTTTTGTGTTCAATGATTCCTATGCAATGCAGTCTGTGCCATAAAAGTAGAAGAGGTCGGCGCCTAGTCATATAACTGCAGGTTCATCGATGTTTTGTTTGAAATACGCCCAGGGAGAATCATTTGTATGTAGATTCCTTACTGTGAATCAGCTATATCCTAGTAAAATCACTACAGCGTGCAGCCTCTTCTCATGACTCACTGTCAGCGTCATGATTTGTCTTGAGATGATATTATCACCACAGTCTGTCTTGGGTAATGCAGATTGCTCAAATTCATGCATTAAGACCTTGCTGTACAATATTAAAGAAATATGCACCATAAAAGCCCCACTGCACGTTGGTAATAAACCCCCCCCCCCCCACTACCACTCCCAATCCTCCCACTCTGCTCTTCTTTTTAATTCCCTATCAACTTCATTTCACCTCCTGCTCCTTCATCTTCCTCCTCCTGCCCTGTACTGACTCCAGCACCTAATTCTTCACTGCCCCTCCCTCTCTTTCACCCCCATCGCTCCTCGCTGTCATGCAGTAAAGGAAGCAATACAATCAACAGTAAAGCTCCTCTCATATCCCTCAGTGGGCAGACGTACAGACAAGACAGACAGACTGGTGTTTAATGCCCCGCTACCACTCTAAACTCCAGTACATCTCCTCTCCACATTTCCACACCCACATTCAATTACTACAAATTACATGCAGTTTAATTATTATGGCGCAGGAGCTCTACTGTTCATTAGCTAAAGAACGGCGGGACGAAAGTGCCAACAGAAAAAGTGGGATGTTTTTTTTTTTTCTGCACGCAAGGAAGGGAAATGTACAGTGGGAGCAAGGTTTAGGCAAATGAAAATGCAGTAAATGAACCATGCAGGAAGTGAAATATCATGCAGGCAATAAAGTAAACACAATGAATACCAATGATCTAATAGACAATTTACTAAGATGTAAGGCTGCATTTGATGGGATAGAAGCTATTTATACACCGCAGAATGGAATCCAACCAAAGAGAATAGAAAAAGAATCATCGGGTGGGGAAATAGGAGGGGGAATCTTCATCTTAACCCGTCCTATTGCCTCAGCCTGTGAAATATTTATTGTTCATTTGATTTTGACATTTTCTCACCATTTATCCAGTGATGTCAAGGCAAATTGGATTTCATGAAGGGAGATGGGATAGATGAGAGGATATTAAAGACACAAAGAAGGAGATGCAGCTACAATGCCTATTCATACTGGCAGCTTCTGTCACTTCTCTTTTGAGCGCTTCTCTGTTTCAAAGTGATCGAGGAGGTCAAGAAGAAAGCCACAGTGTACGGCCGTAATCTAGCTTTTGTGTCTTAACAGTTCAGTGGCGGTTCAGACCTCGTCCTCATCCCCCTTCTTTCTCAAACTTCGTTCACTCATAGCCGCTGGAAAGACGTTTGATTTACTCTATGTGTGCAGGCCGCTACATCACATTTAATGTGCTGTGCTTTTAATATTTTCCACCACTTTTTCTGCAGGAATGTCACTTATCCCTCCTTTTGTGTTTCATTCTCTATGCTGTGCTATCATTTTCACTTTTTCTCTTTCTATCATGTCATTTTTTCAGATTATAATGAAAAATATACAGACACACACACATACATATAATATAGACACTGACTGACAAATTAAAAAAAAAAAAAAACATCTTCTGAATAGATTGAATTCCATATACAAATAGGTGGTATTGAAAGCCTTGACAAGCATGTTGTGTGTCTGCATGTGAGGGTGTGTTTGCTTCTTATAGAAACTGTGATTGCGGCACAACATCAAACAAAACTTTTCATCACACATAGAATTCCATGAATTCCATGAGCAATGCAGTTTTTATCTATTAAACTGAATGATGACATTCATAGTGATGACCTCCCTTTTGATTGCAAACACATTCACCAGATTTGACAACACACTGGCGCAGCTGCACGTCTGCACTACGCAGGCGGGGTTGACAGAAGCCGTAGCCCTTATTACCATTTCAAAATTCCACTGAAGTCGCTGTCTCTATATGAAAACATTTCTCTGTTGACTTTCACTTGCTCAGCACTGCGCTGTTTTTTAGAGCAGACAGACACACAGCTGCAGGGGCTCCTTTCACCATAAACCATGTCAATGTATGTTAGTGCGACAGAGCGTTGTGTTGCACTGTGAGTGATGTGGAGGTTTAAGTGCGGGTGTTGAAGTTTGGAAGGGGGGGGGGTAGCAACAATTTAGCTGGAAAATACATGTGTGGTGTCTCTGAGAGTGTAAACTTAGATGATGTTCAGTCCCACGGAGGAAATTCCTAGACAGTAGGTGGAAAGGCACATACAAATTACAAGGATCTCTTGCACTTCTGGCATCCGTGCACCCGTTCATGAATCTGCCACAATTACTACATTGATTTAATTAACTATCTGAGCTCAGGTAATGACAATTATTTTTCATAACCATGACAATCATCTCCATCCACCTGTATAAAAAAAGCTGCATCAAATAGATGTCATTAATCCCACACATCATTTCCACCATTTCAGATTTACAAGCACTATTTTAATGGCATCATCTCTTTGCTTCCCCTTCATCTCCAGGCGCTTCGCTTCTCAGTACCTGTCACTGTCAGTAATTTTATGTCAAACCTGAGCAGTTTTTGTTTACAGAGCCAAAAGGCTAGAAAAGAACAGAAATGCTATTTTTATTCATGTGCTCCAGTGTTCAGTGAAAATGAATGGCTCCTCTTCTCCATTATGTGCCTCCTACTATAGTAGTGCCATAAAATGAACAGAAATGATTGCACCCAGTAATCAGCAACTAAACTGTAATTCTCATGACAGTAGTATTTATGTACATTAATAGACAACTTAAGACCCTTGTGGGCTAGATTATCATATGAATGAAGACTAAAAATCCTTGTTGACAACCTGTGTGTTTCGTTTTGTTCACATGTTTGCTCTGTGTAAAATAATATACATCAAATGCTATGTGTGACGAAAGAAGAAGACATCAAGCAGATTACCGTGTTGTGTTTGGGGTTACTACCAATCATAATTAAACTAATAGAAAGCCAAATCCTCCCCCCTCCACTGTGCCACATAGGACCTGACATCAGCCTAAAAAATATGCAGTGGCAAAGACAGTAAAACATCTAGTTTTGTGTTAAACTAGTTGTTTTATTGGGCGACTGGATAACTTAGTGGTTAACACTGTAGTCTTCAGTGTGAAAGGTTGCTAGTTCAAATCCCAGGTGGGCCCATCAGCAACTCTCTTTACACTATACATGCCTGTATACCTTGTAATGTGACATAAATAGCTCAGTTGATTGTCTTTGTTACATGTGATGTCATCGCTGACTACACTTTGGCATTTTACCTCTTAGTCTTCAAGAATGAGGTAAAAGTCTTAAAAGATGTGAAAACAATGACAGCCTGGTCATGTTAAAGCTAAGGGCCTTTGATCATGTCGTGGAGAACGATGCCACCTCCAAGCATTTCAGGTCTGTCATGTCTATAGTTTTTTGCAGTCAACACTTTAACCACAAACTATGTTTTTCTTGACTTATAATTACCTTTAAAATTGGCAAACATCACATTTAACATGTAAATGACACAATGGTATTGCACTGCCTCTCTCCACTGACTGCAATTACATTATCTTCCCTATAATAAGACCCCATAACCAAAAGGAACAAGACTTCACCTGTCTTTACCTTGTAGCTGAAGCTCATTTGTCTCATTTGAGCAAAAGGAAATGCTGATTTGTCATATTATCATAGTTCATCAAATCTAAAAAAAAAAAAAATAATACACTATTTGTATGATATTCTTATGCAGATGAAGGCGTCCAAGCCTTAGGCAGCAATTCCATGCACTGTATCTTCTGTGCTTCTCTTTTATCTTTCACTGTGTCACCCGAAGGTCCCCTATCAATCAAACATCACAATGAATCATGGGTGTATGGCAGCCCAGAGGGGAACATACGAGAACAATGAAAGAAAGGGAGAAGGTCAACAGTAAAGCAAGTGGATTTCAATGATCATCTACTGTTTTCTCATAAGTAACAACACATACCCGAGCGGCGAGTGTCATCACGTCAACTGAGAGAAAACACTAGATTAAGAAACAGAGCTTTCCTTTTTTTCTTACGGTGAATGGATGTCTTATCATCCTTTGCTTCTCTGTAAACTCTGTTCCATCTCATCCATCCTGTTGCCTATAGTGTTCATACTGCCCAACAAACATTTAGACACTACTGCTCAGAAATCAATCGCTTATGAGACCTGTCAACAATTGTTTTGCCGTTTGTATCCACTTCCTCCCTCTCTTTTTCTTGGCCTAAATGTACTATGCCTCTTAAATCTTATCTAACCGTCTCTTCCATCTTTTTTCTCTCTAGACCTATGTGTATTTGTCTCCATAATTCAGTCCTCCGCAGATAAATTAGCAGCTGTCAGTGCTTTGCTGAGAGCTGAACACTTTGGCAGAAGCTGCTCTCTTTTCTCGATGGCACACTTCAGCGCCCTGGCACTTCCACTCATCCTGTTATTTACTCTGACTCACAGGTAATGATGCTAAGGACTGGTTGAACTGTGTGAAACAGAAATAAGAGAGGAGCCAGAATGGACATCTGGCCTTGTGATACTGGGAGGCTGAGTTGCAAACTGGGGATATACAAATGTTTACAGTCAGAGCGAACAGCTGGGTTGGGGGCAGTTTCAGTGTGCGGTGAAAAAGGTGTTTATGTGACGGCTTTTAGCCAATAGCAACAACTGAGCCGTGTGCTTAACACAGCCCCAAACAGGAAGCGAACTGAAGACAGTGTCTCCCCAGGGTTGAGTGTTTCAGGGGAATGGGTGTGCATTGGTGGTGGTGTTGGGGGGGGGTTGGGAAATACACTTTTCCCTATTGGCTTGTCTCTTTTTTGTCATTTTGTTGTTGAACAGATGAAAATAGGACAGCTTGTTAATCATAATTGTTATTCCTCCTCTGACTATGAAGTGAAAGTGTGTTTTTTAATTACAATATTTGAGAACATATGGACCTGAACAAACAAGCAGTTATCATCCCCAGCATCACTAGAGTAGAGCCAGGATGAGTATTTCCTGTCTGACAGCCAATAGTGGGTCAAAGCTCATCCCTCTGTGCTTGATGAGGTGGGGGCACCTATAACATTATTGGCAAGGGGGCAATCCACAACACCTGGCTTCAGGTCAGGGGTGTTTTTCAGAGGTTTTTTGGCACTTTTACTGCTTTTTTTTTTTTTTTTTTTTTGTTTATTGGTGGGATAATGGAACAAAAGGCAATAGGCGGGGGTTCCATAATGAGGGTTAAAAAAAAAGTCATAAATTTCCATTAAATTTGGTTAAATTAAGTTAAAATTCCACTGCATTTTGTAGCTAGCATCAAACTGATAAACAATAGCTTATTGCCAGTGCAGACAGTGCTGGTTTTAGCAAATGCAAGTCCTAAACCTTTAGTAGCTGACGGAATTTTAAAGCAGTGTTGCTGTGTGCATCACAAAAAAAGTGGATATTTTTTTCATATTTTCAGGAAAATTGAAAAACTAAAGCTACACTCGCTCATTACTCTGAAAGTTTAACTAAATAATACCTTTACACTGATTTTATGTATCACAGGTACATTGCTTATCCATGCATGATCTCAACACATGACAAGAAATCCATCAAAATAAGATTATAAACTTTGTGTTTGCCTTGAGGGTGGATGAATAAGCCTGAAACATTTGGTCTTTGCACACATTCTTACCATTTTCAAAGTAAGAGTAAGAATGTGTCCTACAACATCATGATTTGTAGCTTTTGTCCTCATATCAGTGGGAGATAAAGAGATAAACATCCAACTATGTTAAAAGTGACAGTATATGATGCAATTTAATCTTTTTTGATTTGGTTAGATGTGATTACTTTCTGAGCAGAGCTTTAACACATACATATGTGGTTATAATCGACCGGTATACTGATATTAAATCACTTGTTCTACGAGAAAACACACCAAGAAAGGATTAAATATAATTAACCTTCATGCGCTTTAGAAGCTGCAGCTGTTCTGCTTTAGTGATTTTAAGAGCAGTTAGTATACAATGAATTAAGGCTGGATTCAAAGAAGGAATGAAAGCACACAAAGACGAAAAGAGCCACGAAAAAGAGGCACAATGACAAGGCCAAACAACAGAACCCCACTAATAGATTTGAATTTGAGTGGACTAAGACAGCAGTCACTCTGTTGTATAATCTGCAATAAGTTGATGTTTTTGCCTGCTTCTCATCTCTCTTACGTACACACAAAAATCAACACATAAATATACTAAAGCTCAGAGTCTGATCTGTCTTCCTCTGAGCTTAATCTGACAGCCAAGTCGTCTTCAATAAGCCTCTGTTTGCAGCCCAGGCACTGCGGTTGCTGCCTAATTGCATTAGTTACCTGAGATACAACTGTTTTATTCTGTTGATGCTGATGCAGGGAGTTGAGATGTTACTTAATGTAGAGAGGGGTTCAGAACAAAGTGTTTCCAGTGTTGACAACGCTGCTGGCCACTTAAAGGTTATAGCGATTATTATTAGCCCAGTAGAAACATGTGCATACACTGCACTGTGCACAAAGAAGCACACACCACGGTAATTATACCACCATACATGCAAAAAAAAAAAACACTTAATAAATCCCAGAGGACGGCTTATCAATTATTTATTAATTCTCTGTACTTAGGATGATGTTCTTTTGAAATATTGATGATAGTGACTAGACAATGGAAAGTGTATTTTTGTTTTTATGTGCATGACAAGCATATGTGAAGGTACTTTTACATCCCATCTCATAGCTGCTTTATTATACAAAAAAACTTGGTAGAAATAAATAAAAAAGACAAATCATCTAAGCCTTACTTTTAGGATTAAATAAGGATTAGGATTGATTTCTGCAACAAAAGTCTCATATTTAAAGAGCAGGGTTTTTTTTTTTTTTCTGTGTATTGTGCCTCCATAATAATGACAAGTACTTCCACACTTTCACTGCTGTGTGTTATAAAAACATACAGGGTTGTTTTTACTCCTGCAAGCATTGAGTATTTCACACCCTGGTTAATGAAGCAAAGTAATTCACCAGGCTTTTCTCATTTTTCTACATTTATTAAACACCTTTCCTTCAGTTGTCAGTCTGACAAATACAAGTCAATATACTTGTATTGAACTGCGGCTACTTATTCCCTTTACACCTGAAATGATGGTATGTGGGTGGTGAGACACATGTAACACAAGTTAACCTCAGCTAATTTCCTGAGTTTGTTGACAGCCATGACACTGATTGCTTTGGTATAGTATTGATCGGGTGAGCTGCAGACAGCAGGTATATTGTTTAAAGGTTGAGACGGTGGTCCGCTTTTTGTCTTGTTGGTTTTCTTTTGTTCTTCCCGGAGACATAAGAAATAGACCTAACATGTATGTGACAAGCTAATGGATGAAGGTACGGGTGCGAGTCCTCAGTGACAAGTGGATGCTGTCGTTCGTGAGACAGAAAACATATCAATAGCGGCAACCGCAGCAAAAACACCTCACCTCTTCTCTAATAAAAATAGAATGTGATTGCATGTTACTTAGCAGATGGTGACACAGACAGAACTGCATGTGGCCTATATATTAATAATGGAAAAGACACTTCGCCTATAGAGACGAGGTACAAAACAATAGACAAAGATGGCAGGGGGCGGAGTTACGTATGGGGAAAATGTAAAAATGGAAGGACAACATTAGTGCAGGATCACAGAAGAAAGGTGCTCTGACTAACTGCTCTACAGCAGAGTGTGTTCAAATGGGGATGTAAAATACATTTAATTGCTGTGAACATTTTATCTAGATGTGAATGTAGCATGGATTTTATTTTCACTACACTGTGCTGAGGAGCTTGAGGCAATTTTCCCCATCGACTTACTAAACTGTCTAAGCTCAGCTGCATCTTCTAAAGCCTGTGGGTATATTCTTAGCTTTGTGTGCGTGCGTG
>JAPSES010114533.1:0-17240 GCA_029822895.1 Maxillicosta whitleyi | reverse complement strand
CCCCCCCCCCCCCCCCCCCCCCCCCCCCCCCCCCCCCCCCCCCCCCCCCCGTACTGTGAACTGTTATATAGTCTGATGACTGTAGGGAGGAATGACCTGTGGAAGTGCTTCTTCTTCTTTCAGAGGATGTAAGTCTAGTGGTGAAGGAGCTGCTCAGGGCCTCTACAGTCTGGTGCAGGGGGTGGGAGGGCTGGGAGGGGTTATCCATGATGGATGTCACCTTAGCCAACATCCTTCTGTCTACCACCTCCCAGACAGACCCTGCCTTTGTCTAATCACAGGTGCACTGCAGATTATTTGGTTCTTACTAAGACTAAAAGCAAACTTAGACTTAGAAGTGTTACATAATTTTACATAATTTCTTATTTAAAGTGTTCATACATTCTAAATTTAACAATCTTAACTTAAGAAATCTTGTCAAGTGAAATTATCTTGCTGCATGGACAGATATTTCACTTGTTTTGAGCCCCTTTTTCCTCAGATTTACTGTTTTTACCTTATCCCTTTTTGCAGTGCGTTATCAGTCAGACAGGCGGGTTAAACACATGATTGACGGCTGTATTTACCAATCGCTGATCAGACTGTCAGACACAATCTGGATGTGATTGTACTGCATGAACCAACTTCACTTTCATATATTTTTGCATTTAATCTATTGATTTGGACAAAGTGAAGAACATTGCAAGAAGGGTATTCTGGTCTTTTCCCTGCGATTTTAGCTTTTTCAGCTTGAATATTCTACAGTTCACACAACAAATCTTCTTCCTTTAGCGTTTGGGAATCACCATACCCATTAGACTGTTAACATTATCAAATAACACAGTCATGGCCTAAAGTTTTGGCAGTGATACAAATTGACTGTGCATAAATGTGATATATTTGCAATTAAAAGTATCTGAAAGGTATAAAATACTCATAATTGGTATTCAATGTACCTCAGAAACACGTGAAAAAAAACCTAAAAAATCAAGCAGCAAATCTTGTGAAAACAAAATTTGTATCATTGCCAAAACTGTGGGCTATGACTGTATATTGTGATAACACCTATATCAGTTAATATGTAAAAAAAAAAAAAAAAAAAAAGAATATTTTTTTGCCATATCTCCCCGTTCTACAGTTTTACTGTAGCTTCACAGAAGAAAACTGTGCCAGCTGTGCGCAGAGACTGAAGTCACAGCATTATGTTAATTCCATTTAAAATAATCCAGCTACATAGGTAGAAGGTGGCATAGGGGGTGTAAGGCACATTTTCTTTAAAAAACAAAACAAAACCGGTGAAATACTGGTTACATCAGACCCTATGACGTTTCATTCCACCTCATTTTGGGACACCGAGTGCATTTTCTTACATAATTAAGATGAACTGGATGTTATTTTTAGGAGAAAGTGGTATCCGTCTTGGCACTTGACCGCGCAGCCCAGAAACCTTGCAAACATGCAAATGAGTGGGGGAACGGAGTGGGAAGACTCCAGTGTATGTAGCAGAGTTGTTAATATTACCACCAGCCTCCTCTCGCTTCCCTGATGAGCTTCCTTCTGCACAGTCATCCATCTCTGAGGAACCTCCTGATCTTGAAGACGTCCTGCAGCCATATTACCTGTAGCCTGTGATTACACTTTTTATTGTAGTCCACGGTGCACCAGAGTGGGGCTTGTAAATCTTATGTCCTCCTTATATTTAAATAATAACATATTTGAGATAAATGAGCTCCCATTTTTAATTAAACCATTTAGGACCTGTTCTAAGGCGATATAATGGAGCTCCCAAATAATGTATAATGTACTGATATAATGATACACCATAAATGGATAAAATGAAAATGTTCACATTTCCACAGCTCTAATTCCATTGGTAGAAGTAAAAAGGGACATAATAATTTAATGACAACAGGTGAGTGAAATATAGATGTTAATAAAAATGGAAAAATTGGATTAATATATTTATAATGATGGACTATGAATCCTGAATGGAGAATATCACCTTAGTTAACTACAGGGAACCAAAAAAAAAAAAAAAAAAAAAAAACTATCCAGTCTTTCAGAAAGTACATTCACAAATTAGCAAAGAACAAAAATATACTTTATGGAACTAGTAAATTGAGTAAAATTTTAACAGAAATATTAATTGTTCAGATGCAATACAAAAAGACTATATGTGCATCACATCCCGAGTAATGACTCTGTATATATCTTGGGGTTTATCATAAGCATTGTGTGATATTTTTAATATTGCTTATTGTGTTACTGGGCACTTATTTTGAGGATTTTTTTATTTATTTATTTTTTGGACATTTTGTACTTTTTAAGATGTAAACATTCACCCTTACACCAGTGGGAGATAACAATGCAATAGTTTGGAGTAGCATTAACTCAGTTCATACAAGCATAACCAGTAATATATAACTAGCAGATGTATATTGTCAGGAATTACTATATCCTTCAACAGGTTTACTCACTTTTTCGTCTTGAATTAGGTAATAAATTATTGAACTTCAGCATTATTAGGAGCTTGTTGTAGTAAATGTCATGGACATTAGCTGAAATCTTCTTGTTCTGTATTTTATGTTATTTATTTATTTCCCTGGGAAGTTTCATTGAGATCAGAAATCTTTTTTCTCTCTTTTGACCTGGCCAAGGTAGCAGTCAGACAAAATCGATGCATTTACAAGACACAAAAATTAACAATAAATAAGAAAGAATGTATTCAAGTCATTGAAGCACAATGGCCTCAAGAAAAATGATGACATTCATCCCTCACTGCATTCTTTAAGATACTATTCTGTAATGTTTTACATAGTATAGTACATTTACTGTTATGTTAGGTTAACTATTTAACAAAGTGAGTAATGTAGGTACTTGAGTTGACGATGATCTGCATGCTTAAAAATAACTCAATTCATGTAGAGACATTATGGGTGTTGATGAAGTGCCAAAAATGAAGCCATCTTGCTGAAAACTGCCGGTGGTTCCCATAGAGTCACACTGAAATATACTTGCTATTTTTTTTTTTTTCCGGATCTGATCTATCCTTAGATTTTTCTTGTGTTAATCTGATTTCAGATCACATAGAAGCTTATATGTCTGAGTTAAGCTTTGGTTCACAGGTCTGTAGGACAGCTTGCTCACCTGCTAACACCTGTTTTATTTTATTTAATGAAACATATTTTTCCTGACAGGATCCTCCACTGTAGTCAGGTCAATATGTTCCCCTAACAGGACTGTAAAATAACTTGTGACTTGACTGACTTGATGAATTTGCATTTTACCGAGTCAGCAAGCTAGCACATAGCATTAGTTCAACTTTGACCCCTTCTGCCCCTCTAGTTTCACTTCTTTGTCCAAATATGGTTATTTCTGGCTTTAAAAATTCAACATGATGATGGTTAAGTCACAAATTCTTGGCTTGAGAAACCAGTTCCTCCATCCAATAATTATATGCATTGTAAAAGTAGTAAATCAAACTAGCAAAATTTAAGTAGATTAAGGCATTGCTCAATTAGTTTTACTTCTAAAGCAACTGGTGTTACATAGTGAAACAATAGAAAATAGTGAGGTAATAACTTCGAAACACCATCAACATTAAACTTAGATATTGATTCCAGGGCTGGGGGTTAATAGCAGTGGACATCCAGTATTTCTTCGCCCCCACTGAACATATGGAGTGAGGAATGGGTTGTGTTACTGAACCTGAGTCACTGCTGAACTGGACTCCCCCTCAGTGCTCCACAGGATAACAGACTTCATCTTATTAGTTCCAAATGGCAGCACAAACCAGTACTAGTAGGGCTTTCAAACTGTGTGGTTTTCATTGATCAAACAGCTGATTTTCTTTGTGTGAAGCCCATGCCACAGATGTTGCTATCAAAGCAAAACCACCAAGAAGGGAAAAAAAATGGGAAAAGGAAATGAAACAGACACATCCTCACCTCAAGTTAATCAAATGTTCCGAACACTAAGAAAAGAAGAAAGTTACTTCACTGCTGCAGCTGATAGAGATGTGAATATCACACCTATAACTTTCTCATCATCCAAGTAAACACACGCAGTCTTTTTGTCAGATTAGGTCTGGCCATCTCTCAGGGTCTAGTAATCAGCTTAGAGCATAATACCGTCATTATTGAGTTTCCCTTATCTCCAGTGGCTCGTGATCTCCTGAATCCAACCCTAACTATTTCACTTTGCTATCTACAAATATAAATTAACTTTTTTCATCTCTTCCATTGCCTTTCGAGAGCATCAAAGAACTCTTAGTTATCACCGCAGTGAATGGGATGAAAGTAAGCGAAATGAAAATCACCAGTAAGTCATGACCCTGGGGTTGAGTCTCTGTTTCGTCGAATCTAATTCTGACCGTAACAATTAATATACTGTCATTGAAGGCATTTGTTTTTTTTGAAATGCAAGGAGTGGGATGTGCTGCCTGCATCTGTCCAAAGAAAAGACTTTTGTATTTATTGTATTGCTGCTTGAATAGAGCGGATCCTTCAAAATTGTCATGTATTTTCTCTGAATATAATGTTAGAATAGATAAAAATCTGCATCTGCTTAAATGACTGTCAGAATCCTTTGCTTTCATCAGGTTTCTTCTGTCCTATGGATGCAAAGTTGAACACATTCAGTCTCAGTTATGAAAAAGTAGTTTGTTTCCATCAACAACATGCAGCACAAAGACATTTTGCTAATTTTAACGCCTACAGATCTGAATAATATACATACAGTAATAGTAATAGTAATAGTAATAGTAGTAATAGTAATATACAGTACAGGATGGTGTTAATGATTAGTATAATGTTGACGTTAGATTATTGATGCATGAAGCAAAGGTGGAGATTAACTGGATCACACTTAAAATATAATAAGAAAAATATATAGTGAAGCCTTAACACAACAAATAAACAAGTGTGAAATACCATGGTTTTGTTTTTTAACAGAACTATTTACACTAGCTGCCTATTCAACCTGAGGCATGATCAGCATGTGCACAGCTGTAAAGAGTATATGTAGGTGTCTTGATTTATCTTTATTTAGATTTTTTTTTCTTGTGTGCTTTAGTACTTTGCTGCTGTGAATCTGAAATTTCCCCTTGTGGGACTAATAAAGATCTTATCTTATCTTATCTTATCTTATCTTATCTGAATGTATCCACGTCACAGTGTTGGACAGAAATAGTAATGATGTTAACACTAGCAGCAAAAATATCAATTTCATTCATATCATATTATTCTCATCAATTGCCAGTAATGCAGAATAGATTTGATTACATTTTGGGAAAAGTAAATCAAAGTTCAAATATTTTTATGATTTCTTAAAATGTTTTTTTCCCCCGCATTTATTTCTAATGGACGAAAATTTCAAATGTCTATATAAGCATGAATTTTGTTGACAAACTTGACACATATATGGAGGCAATTGATACGCTGGCATCAGCACACATATAGACATGATGACGTCAGTTGAATTGATGACAAAATAAACTACAATATGTGTGAGGGGCGGAGTTTGTTGTGCCTGGAACCACTTGTTTTCTCAATTCCTTATCTTTATGGTTTGTGGTTTGTTGTGGCTTGAAATCAACTGGTCCATGTCTGTTGTTGTTGATGATGCCTGTTTCGCACAAATGATTGAAGGGTGAATTTATTTGTATTGCTAAAGGTAGAAAAAGGTTCAGGGTTTTTTTTTTATGATATTCATTCCACATTGCAAATGAAAGAACGGAATGTGTATTCAGGTCCCAGTACAGTAAGGTAAGCAGTAAAATACACATGAGAAGCCATACATAATTAAAAACACATAAAGAACATTCCACATTGAAAAACACATTATCTTGCAATTGAGAAAAAATAAAGTGCATATGCATGTATGACATAAAGCGCAGCTCAGTAATTTATTTCAGGTAGGAAAAATATAACTTGTTCTTAAAAAATAAAATGCGTGTTCATACTATGTAAGAACATACTCGTGACATTCACAGTGGTTTGAAAAATATAACAATTCAATACAATGCAATAAAATGTCCACAGTGTATGAAAACCTTGACCCAACAAGGATCCTATAATTTAATATATTATTATTTATCAATGTCAATTCGCACACATAACAAAGGATGGAAAACCTGCACAAAATGGAAACTTACCAACACATATATAACACTACTACTATTTCACCACCTCCATTAACACACACAGAACAATGATTTATATTTGTAGAATTCGCTTTACTGCTGACTTCCAGTTTAACAAAAAGAAACTACAGCTTTCATTTGCAATAGCGCATTGAATGTATGAGGTATTATTTCATATCATAGCCATTATGGCAGGGAAACATAAAGGAAACTTTACTGATGTTAACAATGTTGGTTTCCCCATTTTCCTCAAAGCTACATTGTGCTGCTGTGACATAAAAAAAAAAACATTTCAGGTTGAATAAATGTTACAAAATGAGATATATCGTAACACTTATGTTAAATGTAACATCCATACTTATATCAGTCATTTCTATATGTCTATGAATATGTTTTGTGGTGATGTTGACTAAAAATATGGGCACATTTGGCTCAGATTTTATTGCAAGGCAAAGGAACACGCTTTTTATCTGACACTGACTGACTACTTTTCAACAAAACATTATTCCCAAGTCACTATAATGTGTATACATGCTCACAGACACAGCTAGCCTTGATATAAAAACTTGAATATCAATTGTTCACTATTTCAATGGATGGATGGATCCTGCCTTCATGATTATCTGAATTCAGGTCCAGTGTTGTGCAGCCTCTGGTTTTGTATGCACCAGGTTTTGTGTACCTGAAGAGACTCGGATAACAGGTCAAGGTGAGGGTCCTAAAGTAAAGTCCCTCCACTGGTTTGCAATATTTTTCTCCTTTGGAAAGCTGTGCAGTGCATTTGGCCCACTGAAGCTAAGAATGATACATTTCTCATGGCCTGTTTTTTTCACATGCAATGTGGTTATTCACTTTTAATGTGCAAAGTGTAGACATTTAGACATATTTTATTCACGTCACAGAATTTATGTAAACATATACGGTAGGAATGCATTTTATGAGGCACATTAAAGCAAAAGACATTTCACTGATATATTTTTGCGTGGGTTCTCTGTCCAAAGACATGCACCAATAGGTTACATCTGGGGCACCACTGCAAATTTTGGTAAATGTTTTGGCCCCTCAGAAAATGTATTATTTGGAATTGTGTTGTTGGAGGGGGTGGGGTGGGCGTAGTGTAAAGACTGGAGGTATAGCAGTGCCGTAACAACCATAACTGGCATGAAAATGAAAGTGAAACTTAACTTTTGACGTCTGATTCCCGGTTTCTGTGCCTCCATTTTATTCCGGAGCTTACACAAAATGTTCACAACTTCTGACATATTTCCGCTGGGCTCACTGGAAATGCTGAGCCTCATGAATTTGTCATGTTTAGCCCCCTTTACGCTGCCCCAGGGTTACATCTAAATCGCCCATAGGTGTGAATGTGTTTGTCTTTATAAGTCAGCCCTGTGATGAACTGATGATACGTCCAGGGTGTACCCCACCCATAGGCAGGCTCTGGTACCCCCACAGCCCTCACATGGACTATGCGGTTTAGAAAATGGATGGATGTTGTTGTTAAGTCAGAAGATTAATTGGGTTGTTAAAATGCGACGTTCCCTCTTACTTCCAAGCCCAATCATATTTCTCTAATCTTTTTTCTGCTATACTGTGTCCTTGAGTCCTTAATGTACATTCTACTGCTTTTAATATGAAGAAAAAGAGCAGAGAAAGTGGATGAAGCCAATATGTAAAGCTACAAGTCTTAAAAGGCAGAGAAAAAAGTTGGGTGGTTAGCTAATGTTAGCACTATAACTAACTAGCATTACTTCCTACTGCATCTGCCAACCTGGATCTGTATGGATTTCCCCTGGATATAGAATATGGCTTTTACGAAGCGTTTCACATCCTCACACTTAGCATTTTGTTTGTCAGCTCTTTACCTATGCTGTCAAGCTCAGGGGAAGGAAAATAAAATAACAATTTATGTCAATACACAGCTGAGGATAAAGTGAAGGGATGCACTGCTGTAAACCTGCTAGGATCACAAACAATATTCTGCAGGTAAAATACTGATTATTCACTGCATTTGGGTAAAATAAATTGATTTAGCCCTTTCTGAAACATCCATTACTATCCAAAAGCATCTACTGATCTAAACAATTTACTATCTGTTAATCCACTAATCCTGCCAATACGTGTTTGTCATCTTTTCATGGTCATCAGATATGACCCATGGTGAACATAGAAACACTGTCATCTTCTACAACTTTGATTCACCTCTAAAACCTATGGAGTTGGATAAATGACAGTGGATGGAAATGCTTAGTGTATGTTCAAAAAGTCACATCACCAGTTTTTTGCATTTCTGACCTAATAATTCTCGACTTTAATCCTTAACATCTGATTTTTTACTTTAAAAAGAGTAAAATATAAAGAATGATATTATAAGATATGGTGATAAAACACTTAAGAAATGATAAATCCAAAGAAATATTCATTTTTGTAGTTGCCAGAAGAAGAGGGTTAGAGTAAGGCCACATTTTTTGTTTAAAATGCATACATTCAAGGACATCACTTCTATATCACAAATGAGGCTTAGATTAACCGTCGTAGGTTGTAGCAAAACAGACAGAAAGGAAAGGTTTGTCTCGTTTGTATAGCTGCACTGGAATTTTATATTTACCACAGGGGGCAGCATAAAGGACAAGATCTGCTGTTTTAGATGTTGAGGTGAAGGCAACAGTAAGTCGGTCAGTACGGTGATTCTACTAACTGATTGATATGAACATACTTTACATAACCCCAATACAAATTGCTTCAACATTTGCTCATTATTATTTTATGTACTATATAACCAATAAACAGTGTTTACTTTCATCAAAAATCCTGTCACCGCCGGCCACAAGGCAATTATTTACAGAGGAGAGAGAGAGACGAGTCTGCCACGACCCCGTATTTTCATATACACGAAGCATGATCACAAGTACTATAAGATGATCAAAGCCCGTCAGAGAACGCTACTGTGTTATTGATCGGTGAAATGAGATGTGCATGGCTGCACATTAGAGAAGTCTGAAGTGTTGTCTGTGTGCACTGGTGGCAGGGATGTGCTGTAAACATAATATAAGCCTGTGTTTTTATCTACAGAGTCCAGTATGGTAAGGTTTTCAAGCTGATTAATATTTCAGTTTCCGGTATGTCATTGTATTTAACATTTTAGAAGGACAGACGTGATAAAGACAAACTGTCAGCTGGTGATCTTTTTCAAGTGTTTCTGAAGCCTTTGGAGTTGGTGTAAAGTTAATGTGAAGGGAAAGGCAAGCAAAATGGCAGACTACTTTTCAACCAAGTGGAGTGTAGCCTCTGAGAGTTTCTAGTGGAACCTTAATGACCCCACCTTCCTCAAAAAAAAAAAAAAAAAAAAAAAAATCTTTTAAGCACCTTAAAACCACCCAGGTTATTTACTACCCCACACTGAGGGATACATTTACTCAGAAAATATGAGCTCCAGGAATGCCAAACAGCCGAGAAGAAAATGGAAAAATACATTTCCTGCAATAAAACATTCTTCTCCAGGGGATAAGACCTGTATTTCTACCTGATATTTTCGCTGCAGAGAAAGAAATCCCCAGAAATCCCCTTTTTCAGCTCAAAGGTAGATTATGTAAGATTTATGTAAAATAGCACCCCCTGCAGGCTCGGCACAAAGCGTCAAATCGAAATCAAAACAAAGACAACCCCCCCGCCCGATGCTCTACTTTTGTCTAGAGAACAGGATGCAGGAGGCAAAATAAATACAGCCCACAACCAATAATATCTCAACTAGTAAATCTGCCAAATATAGTCATACCTAACACAGAAAAAGACAAGTTGAGTATCGTTACCCCATTTCTTTCAATGCTTTTTTTTTTTTGTTTTGTTTTATCTTTACTAACAAGCTGGTTCTGATACAAATAGGAGCCAAGAGAAGACAGACTAAATATGACACTTGTTGTAATGCATTGAAAATCTTACTCATGAGGCTACATTCATTACTTGGAGGACAAAGCAGCTAATTATTCCACGGACCCTGGGGAGCAGAGGCAGGAGGATTATTGTGTCAGTCTGATGTGATATACACACCACCGTAGAAAGCGTCTATTAAAGTAATGAGTGTAAAGGCCAAAGCAATATTTACCTATCCGTGACTAGAGTCTGTTGTGACTGACTGCAGATTCATTTACAGAAGGTATATTGTACCTTTTAACAACAACTGACCGAAAGAAATGACAGCATCGTACTAGTGTTACATCCTTTGGCCAAAAAAAAACTTACTCTAAGAGTGTAACAGATCAAAATCTACTTTTTTCAGCCTTGAAGTGAATTATTTGAACCAAATTCATATTTCATTTTAATTGACACTTGAGGTGGTATTCTTCACCCTCACCTATGCAGCTCTCCTATTCACTTTTATGTGATTCAACTCTTGCTAGCATGATGCATTTCCACCTCAGGTATCATCATTCTCAGCTCAACCACAGCTGCAAAGCCCTAAATTATGACCTCAAAAAAGATTTTGTCAAGCAAGATTAAACACTGTCCACTCAAATAGTTACCTTTGGAATAAAAATAAAACAAAATTTCCAAGAATAAATATTATAAACCTCTGTACCTGAATATTTCTAAGCAAATCAGAGACAGAGTCAGAGACTTCTATTGGACAATTATTGGAGTGATTAATTTGTAGAAGCTGTAATAAGACAAAAAGCTTGTTGCAGCTTCTCATGAATTATGGTGATATATTAAAAAAAATATTCACTTTAACCCATAAAGACACAAACATCCATCTTTAACCAGAAGCATCAACTGGTGTAAAATGTTTAATCCCCATTGATCCACTAATCCTATCAATGCATGTAAATAATTAGTGTAAAATACAGTTTGTTGTCTTTTCATGGTCATCAGATATGACCCATTTGGAGTGTCAGAGGCTCCATAGTTACCATGGAAACACCATCACCTTCTACAACATTGATTCACCAGTAAAAACCCATGGAATTGGATCAATGACAGTGGATGAACATGCTTGGTTTATTTTCAGTTCCTGATATATTTTGTGAAAAAAAGTCAGCTTTTTTTCAGTTTACACTGTTTTTGATACAGTAACCACTGTATTTGCAATGAGCTTTTATGAACATCTACATGATCAGTAAATAAAATAGAGGAAAATACATGATTTTCACTGAGAAAACACAAAATAAAGAAGAAGATAATATTACAATAAATGGTGAAAAATCCCTTAAGAAAGGTTAAATAGAGAGAAAAAAATCTGTTTGGGAATTGCCACAAATGTTGTACTGGGTCTTTATGGGTTAAGGCTAAAAAAAACAAACAAACAGGCCAGTGATTGAATGAGGCCCCAAGATTACATTTTATTTAAAAAAAAAAAAAGGATCTATGTAATGCACTGTGTAGCTTTTCCCCATTTTTTTTTATAACATTGGACAATACCAGGAATCATCTGGTTCACTGGGGTTTTGCAAGAGTGGTTCAGGAAGCGTAGAAATCATTTTCACACAGAGCATATTAAATCCTACTGAGCATCTCTGTGAATGTGATAGAGAAGAGTTTATGCAGCAGTCCACAATAAATGTTGTGGCATTTATTGACATTTATTACTGTGACATTCACTGTGGTAATGTGTCCTGTGATCAAAGCTCAAGGCGGCACAATTAACTAATGTGTGTTGGACTTTAGTCGACCAGGCAGTTTAGTTTAGACTTCAAATGTGTGGCCGATTTGTCAAAACAGAACCAACTGGTTTCATGGTTTTTGGAAATATCCTACTTGCATGGCCTGGTGTGCCACATCATGACATGAATTCATAAATACATACTGATGTAGCAACGGTTCAGGATTGACCAATCTAGTGATACTAGAAGTGAGTAGTGGCAGCTGATACAGTCAGTGTAAAAACAGCATTAGAAACAACATTGATTATTGTTTAAAATGGACATAATGATAGTTCCCCAAAAGTAAAGTCAACGTCTCCATCTCGCCTTAGTGGCTCAGTGTGTTATATATGTCACAAATTCCACCCTTATCATAGTAGTCAATGGGACAAGATTAAACTAAATTTTTCCCTAAAGGTAATATCTATCTTTTAAGGCAGATTCTATTAGGTTGAGTTTTTAATTTGTTTTTTTTTAATGTAATAAAACAGTTGACTGACAGCTCTATTTACCAGTCCGTGTCAAGATCCACACATTCATCACCTCCAGAGTCGATTACTGCTGTAGCCTCCTGTATGTTCTCCCCTCCTCCCATCTCCAAAACTGCATTATATCCAGAATTCTGCTGCCCGCCTCCTCACTCCAGAGACCACATCATCCCTGTTCTCAAACAACTCCACTGGCTCCCTGTACCGTACTGCATCCAAGACAAGGTCCTCCTCCTCCTCACCTACAAGTCCCTCCATAACCTGGCCCGTCCTTATCTCACTGATCTCCTTCAGCAGCACTGCCCCACCTGCCGCCTCAGATCAGCCATCATCAACCTCTTCACTAGGACTAAGTACCAGACCATGGGGGAGCAAGCCTTCGCTGCAGCTGCCCCCACCCTATGGAACTCACTCCTACAAAACATTAGGAACTCAGACTCAATACAAAAATTCAATTCACTACTCAAAACGAGGCCCTTTGTTCCCTTTGTTTTGTTTGTGAAGGATCTTTGCAGGTCCAAAAAACTGCAAGATACGTGATGTATTATTATTATTATTATTATTATTATTATTAAGAATCCATGAGATCAGACTCTGACTTAAAAATATGTCACAGGAGTAACAACAAGATAGCTTTATTTTTACTGAGCTGCATTTGATTGTCTGTCTTCATTCAAAGTATATTTAACACAGCCTTGTTTACATCACAGCTAGTGTGACCTGTCATATACATTTTCATTCATGTCCACACCTCTATCACGGCACCTGATTGTCTACTAGCTTTATTGAATATGTAAATGAATGTCCACTTATATAATTGGCTGTGTGTGTTTGCTGGTGTTTGGTCAGCAGGTTTGAGTAAAAGACTACTGCATTGATTTGTGTGAAACCTGGTGGAAGTGTAGGACATGGGCCAAGGGCAAACCCAATACATTTTGGAGCAGCTCCAAAAAACAACAAAAAAGAAAAAGATCCTGGATTTTTTCTCCCTCTCTTTTTCTAAAATTGCAAGATCAGTTGTTTGGAGGAGGTGTGCATTCTTGTTTATTATTTTCAGACTCTCTGTGGTAAAACTGAAGCAACGTGCAGTTCATTAAAATGGCAAACTAATTGGCACGCAACGAGACTAACGTCGTATTCACAGGAGTAATGGATGATTTCAGGGACAGAAGGCAAAATAAAATAAAGTTGCCATGCAGTTCTGTGTGCACAGCAGTAGATGGGTACACACACAATACACAGAGACTTAGAGAAATTGATTGCCCTGCAGCGCTGTGGTGGTTTAATCCAGCCTTATTTGTACAATTGCTGCTATAATATGTTGCTATTACTGTGTCAAACAGACACCATTTGTGCTCAAGTTCAGAGCGATTGCTTAGTGTTGATGGCAGATGAAACACTGTCTGAAAATAGAGGAAAGTATGGCCATATGCCGGATCTTTTTGCCAACCATTTTTACGCTGCTCCCACAGCTAAATTACAGCTGAGCCAAGGTGTGTGATGAGGACAACATGTCCACTGAATCTGGTGCACAATTATCCTGAGGGATTAGAGCAGCGCTAATACTCTGGAAATGGGCTTATTTGTCTGTTTGATAGGACTTTCAGACCACCACGGTACATAACATAGCAGAAAAGGCAGTCATAAATGATAGACATGGGTGGTTTAATAATTTATTTCTGTCGGGCGTTGTTTGGAGCTGATTAAAAGCTTCTGATTGACACGTAGCTAGAGAGAAAGCCAAGCCTCTGGAGCAATTAAGATACTTCCTCATAGAGGATCATTAATCCAACCCGTGTGCATTATTATCACACTTTTGAATATTCATAGGATGTAATATGTCATAATTAATACTGAATTTTCTCAGCTGTTATCGGCAAATTGTACTTTACAGAACTGAGAAGAAGAGGGTTTTAACACACATCTGATGAATATCATCTGGTCCACTACAAAAATGAACGTTTATGAGTAGAAAATATTAATTTAAACCAAGTATCATGAATATATTTCCTGTTGATCTTTAATAATTTCGTTAGCTAAAGTAGTGCATTTCTTCCATGAGAAATATGTGAGACAGAAATGTGCAAAAAGCTCACTGGTCTTCAACACATGCAACTTTTATATGTCTGCCCTCTTTCGGTATCACAGCTCCGACCCTCATTTTATAAGTAATGTGTCTGCCAAAGAAAGAAGGAGAAGAGAAACTCTGAAGGAATCACATGGATGGAAGTGTATCTCGCTTATAGTCCCAGAGCTGAGTCATAAAAAGTGCTCTGTTTGCACATTTTTACTTCACTATAAAATGAAATGCATTCAATTGACTTGGTTTGGCATAAATGTGAAGTACTCTGAACAAGTGGAGTAGAGGGGTTGGAGAAATTAAGGTGAAAGGACAAATGTGTAGGCAGATACTGTATATTCATACTCCGGAAAGATGCCATGGTTCACTTTGCAGAGATTTGTGGATACTTCTGGTAAAGATGAAAAGATACACTCACTACCTCAGCATCTCTAGACCTGAAGTGGCAGCTACCCTTAGATTTGAGCATTTTAATGTCATCTATTGAATTTTCATCGAAATTGGTCCATTCACCGCGCTGAATGTCTTTTAAATCCAAATGCAGCACGTAATCCAAATCCATTAGGGTTCAGACCTCATCTTTTATAGATAAAAATATACAGACTGAATAAAATAAGTGGACTTCACCATCATAAAAGCCCCTATTGGGTTATGGGTGACTGTTCTGAAGTCTACATGTGCCTTTTAGCTGTTACCACTTTGACCTTTTGGAGAATTGATCATAGCTGGACAAGAAGGTGGAGCTTAAGAAGCACAGGGGTGATGTGTGAACCAACCACAGACTCTGTAGACAGGTGTAGCCCCACCCCTTTCTGGTGGTGTCCTATAAGACTGTATGTAGGGGGAAAAATGCTGAGAGGCAAGTTATTTTAGATCCCTCTTGAATTATGCATTATTTACACATATGATGTTTGTCAATTTAACAGCAAATTTTTTACAAGCTAAGAAAGTCACAGAAACCGTTGAAGTGTCAGGCTGTGAAATTATGTAAATGAGGCACCCAGAATCATACCTTTGTATGAGTCACTGAAGATGTCTGTGCAGCTCCAACGTGGACACGATGTGAGGTGATTTTAATCTCTTTTAACACTTTACTTCATCTTAAAGTTTGAGATGAAGGTTGGTGATGCTGTGAAATGAAAGATGTAGTATCTAGTATCTTTAGCACAAACTGCAGCTTTCTTGGCTTGTAAAGTTAATGAGGTAATTGTGGTGTAATGATAATTACTGGTACTATTGATCATTATGTTTTTTTTCCCCCAGGTTAGGTCCCATTAGTCCCAAATCTATCGGATAAAACCTACCCAGGTTAAAAAATTCACCTTTGTAAAAAATGTACGGAACATGTCTGGGGTGCATGGGGTCCCCATGCAAGATAAACGATGTGGGTTCTTTATGTAATTCTGTATCTTATCGATTTGTCAGAGCGGAGCTGGGGGTGGGGGTGTATACAACGTAACTGACGCTGGCATGAAGCTAACGTGAAACTTAAAATGCTTTCAACTCTGACTCCCGGCTTCTATGCATCTATTAAACAGCAACTTTTCACAACTTCTAACCTGTATCCACTGGGCCCCCTCCACTGCTCTATGTCATGTTTACCCCCCTTTTACAGGACTCCAGGAACATGTACATTTTTAGCTTGGCTTGAAGTGTCATTGACTAAAACATGGGTTGGATTTCTGGCCTGTACTGCATCATGAAATATTTATTTAACAAAATCCTTTGATGTTTTTGTTAGTGAATTCTCTCAACCATCACTACACTATCATTTCGGAAAAAAAAAAAAAAAAAGTCCAACAGTCCAAATTCAGCAGCTCTTTTTACATGTCAATTCGCATTCACATGACAGCCCTCTATTATCCCCCAAATTTAAAATTCACAAAACAACTACCAGTTCACTTATAAGAATGTCCAAATAAAATGAAAAAACACAGAAATATTGTGGAAAAAAAATTGTATCGACTAAGTTTTTTCAAGTTCAACAGAAATGCTTTTGAGCCTGTATCTAACAACTGTCTGTCTTATTACCCTCAGTCTCCTCCAGAATCTGCTGGGATCTGTGTTTTGTTGGTTTAAAAGCTTCTAGAAACACTTGCTTTAATGTTTATAACCTGTAACCCCAAATAAGACAAGCTGGAAAAAGCCCATGCTATTTTTAAACCTGAATCCAACGTTGTGGCTCTTGCGACTTTATAATGTACTTGAGATTCCAACTACTGGAAGTGATGTTGTGCAGTGAGCCAGTTCATTTCACTAGAGAGGAAACATCACTCTGTTGATCTTATTAAACTGCAAAAACATAGTTGGAATGCTAATGCAGTGTAGCATTAAGAGCTCAGCTTCTTTCACTAACAAAGGATTATTAGAGGGCAGACACATGTTGAAGTTAGCACAACTTCAGATGATTTTCTCTTCCCGGAGGAGTTGGCTTTCATTGTCCAAACTAATATGACCCGCAAAGTATGTCATTTATCTAAACAAAATAGTCCACAGATTAACCCCCAAAGACCTAGAGTTATTTTTTTGAAGACTACAGAATTTTTCTCTTTATACTTAACCTTTCCTCAGTGATTCATTACCGTTAATCGTAATATTACTCTGCATTTTGCATTTTTCAGTGAAAATCAAGGAATTTACTGTATTTATTTTACTGACCACGTAGGTGCTCATAAAATCTGAGAGTATATTTAAAAGGTTTTATATTAAAACAGACAAAACTTAAGCTAATGTTACTTTTTTGCAAAATTTACACTGCCCGGCCAAAAAACAAGTCACACATGCTATATTTGATGTCACCACCTTTGGTTCTGATTCCAGGAGACATTCAGTGGATTTTCAGTACTGCAGTGGTTCATAATGTTGGAGCTGGAACAGGTTATTTCAGTCTAACTGCAGTAAGTGTCCTCTCATGT
>JAPSES010114499.1:0-14689 GCA_029822895.1 Maxillicosta whitleyi | reverse complement strand
TACATTTCATCCAGTTCGTTTTGTATTCACATAGAACCTCTGCATGTGATGTATCCACATGTATGACGTATCCTACATGTGATAATAACAGGGATGGGTCCGACACTGGTGTGTTAATTATGTGTTGGGTAATCTTCTATGCATGAATGAACAAATCATTGCTTGTATATTGTTATAAGTCAACTTTTCATTTATAGCACCTGCAGTCTTCCTTTGGCCAGGTGCTACTGCTGATCAATTTTATTAACTTTCTCTGTTTTCTGGTATGATGTTTGAGTGTTTGGTCTTTATCCAAATACAAATTCCAGGCTTTTTCAAAACTACAATTTTTTCCCCCAAGACCTTGACTTTGTGTATATTTATACTTGTGTGGCAATTTCATTGGTTGAGATTGAACCTGTTTTGTGTAATAACACACAAAACATTATTATTTACTACAGCTTTCTCTTAACCTCTTTAAACTTTAAATCTTTTTAAAAATCGCTGATGATTTTAACGTCTATTTTAATTACAATTTTTGTTCAAGTTGTTTATGTTTTTATATTTCGTCTCTCTTTTCGTGCCTCTCGTGATAATAAATAAATGCACGAATGAATGAATGAATGCATAATTCGCAGGAAACATTGTTTTACTGAAAACATTTTCAAAATATATGAAAATCACGTCCATGTTTAGCTCTGGGAAAAATGAAGAGACCACTGCTGTTTCCTGTGAAAGTCAGTATGTCTGCATGTATGACAGATGTTCTATTCCTATGTCTGTTGAATGCCAAAACAAACACACCTTATTCTACTTAATAAACACCTGATCTATGTCTCAATTATAAAAACCAATACTGTGGCCATTACTATCTTCGGGCAATAGGCAAAAACAGTGTTATTAGTATCGCTAAAGTAATTGGCATCAAAAAGTAACTATTGAAAACTACTTAACTTCTGCTCTGACAATGTTCCCAAACTCTGAGGACTGGTTTTCTATTAGGACAATATTACCGACTCTACTCAACTTGGATTTTTTGCATTTCCACTATGAAAAGGGACCTGGAATCTGGTACCCGGTACTACTTTTTTTTGTACCACCTCCGCCGTGGTTCCAAGCAATTCCAAGAGATACTAAACCGTGATGTATAACCACTACAGACCACTGATTGGTCAGACACTTTTCTGTGACCCGCTGGTACATTAATCCACATCATTGCAGACCAAAACTACACCATATTCGGTCACATAGATTCAGTCTTTGGCGGCGGACGTAAAAATTCACATTCAGATTCGAAAACATGCAACAAGTACGTTTTTGGCAACTCTTTGAGCAGACGACACAGAAATGATGCACTGCGTGAGAGTAACGAGTCGAGCCGAGCAGAGTTGGTTCCATATAGTGGAAACGCAGCACAGGAATACCGAGTCAAGTTGGGTCGAAATAAATTAATGTGAAAATGACAAAGACCTCCTTTGATAAAAGGAAATAAATATATAAATAATGAAGGCCTGACCTGGTATGTCCTTTTACCAACGAGGACTTGATCCTCATTTTCACCGCCGTTTTCTTCGTTTCCACTGTGATCCATGGTGTCCTCATTCAGGTTCATCTCTTCTTCATACTCATCATCCACATCCTCCTGCAAAAACAATGTTAAAATAAACAAGACATTTATCACATGTGAGACATGTTAAAGGTGCCCTGCCACACACATTTCATTACTTTTGTGGTAATGTGTGAAGTTCTGCCATGGACTCTGTGACATTTTTTTGGAGAAAAAATTCCTACTTCTAACCTGGATCAATTGGGCTCCCTCCACTACTCTATGGATCCACCAGGAATGCTGAGCCCCATGAATTGTTTTACGTTTACCCCCCCTTTACAGCACCCCAGCTGGCTGTATACAAAAACTGTGACTGAGCTAGATGAATTTTGTGGGTGTGGTCTCACCCGGGCACGACCACGAATAGTAACAAACTCAGGCATTAACATGTCACACTGACCAGCGTTTGGAAATGACCCGATTTCTCCACTTATTTCTTTTCAGTGGTAATAGCAAACAGAGGAGGTAGCGGTTCATTTTCAAATTCACTACATAACACAAACCTACAGACCTAACATATTTTTAAAAAATACAAATAAAAATAGTTTTGTGTGGCAGGGCACCTTAAACCCTCTCATACACTCTGGTCACTATAGTGGACAGGTATTCTACAGCTGTTCTCTTGTATGTTCGTGGGTTTAGTTGTTTTAGTTGCATATCAGCCAACACAGTGGATGCTTATGCACCTTCCCATACACTGCAAATCTGGCCTTCTTGATAAACCTAATCTGTGGTAACATGTTTGAGTGTAAATTAGACTGCAATTAGGTTTCTGGTGTTTTTTTTTTTTTGCATATTCATGAAGTGAGTAATAACTAGTATAAATGTATGTTAAAATATGACAAAACATCAGATTAGCTGCATTCATTTTTTTTCATTTCACACAGTGCATCACTTTCTCATAATGTGTTTTAAAAATGTGTGATTTTGCTTCGTAAATTAAATGCATGGTGTCCAGCTTCTTGTAACTCCATAAGAAAATACATGAAGGGGTTAAACCACAGGTGTCAAACATGCGGCCCGGGGGCCAAATCCGGCCCGCCAAAGGGTCCAATCCGGCCCCTGGGATGAATTTGTGAAATACTAAAATTCACAATAATAAAAGATATTAACAATAATTTTAGTTCAGGTTCGACACTGAAACCGATTAAATGTCATAATAACCTATAAATACTCACAAATGCAAATTTTTGTCTTTGTAAATGTAATTGTTTTCATGTATTTAGACTAAAACAAAGTATAATTTCACAAACAAATCTGAATAACCTAAAGTGTCTGAAGAGAAGTATGTGCAATTTTAATAATATTCCACCTGTTACTAAATATTTTGTGTATCTGTCGATCCAGTGTGATCTGTAAGTTATAATGTACGTGTAATAGTGATTATAGTTTTCATGTTATTCATTGCGTGAAAGGATCGTTTTTAGATTTAAACATATTCATCACGTCATTTTCCTTTTTTCGCTGTAAAATATAAAGAAAAGTTTAGAGTTGACATTATTTATATACTATTATGTTATTGTTTTACTGGTTTGGTCCTCCACACATAAAATTGAGCTGAATGTGGCCCCTAAACTAAAACGAGTTTGACACCCTTGGGTTAAACACTTACTTTAACTCTTTCTATTATACTCTCAATAACTGACTCCACCTCCATCCTCACCTGTACGTCCTCCAGGCTACTCTCCCAGCTATGTAAGCTGGTCCTTCTGTTCCCCTGAAGAACCTTCCTCTCAGTGTTATCCATGATGAAGGAGACTTCATTGGAAGACCGCTTAGGTACGACGGGAAGGATCCTAGAGGTCAGGACGACAACCTGGAAACAGACGGGAAATGTATTGATAGAGGAGTGTCCTGATGTGAAATGTACAGATGCCACTTTCCATAATATTGCAGAGACAAACTGGGAACTTAAAGCACTGATGTAGTTTATGTCAGGTGTTTTTGTGAGTAAATGCAGCTCATAGTCAAACAGGAAAAAAAAAAAAATGTTTGTACCTTCTGTGCCACAGCAGAGAACTTGAGAACATTAAGGGTTTCATCATACATGGAGGGACATTGGTTGATATTGACGATCATACAGGCTTTTCCTCGTCCACAGAAGAAGCCCTGCAGGTAGTGAGTCAGCTTGCTTTCCCGGAAGGGAATATGCTGGAGCAGCCTGAGGGAGATAACGCACAGACATAAACAAGAGGTGGAAGGTTGTCGTTAAACGTTTCAGTATATTTAATGACAGGAAAAAGTAGACTAAGAAATCAAACATGAGGTGTATTACAAAACTTAAAAACAAAAAACAACAAAGAGAACAGTATGTAGATTTGTACATTTGTAGAATAAAGCAACACTCCAGTGTGATACAGACAAAAACTGAAGTCATAAGTCATTTTTCAGTTTTATGTCACAACAAAGTTCAGTAATGTTTTAGAGACAGGAAGTGAAAGAAATGCTATGATCTCACTTGGCCTGCTGGTTGTGACGCAGAGCGTTGATGCATTTCCCCAGAATAAGCAGAGAAGTGTTGATGTTTCCTGCCTCTTTCAGACGTTCACCTTTATTCTGGGTCTTTGCACATCGCTCGGACCCAGCCAAGTCACACAGACAGAGCCTGGACACACGTTTAGCCACACACAAAGCAGTGCTTTTTAATATTGTTTTTGCAATAGCACAGTAAAGTGCAAAGCCTTAGGCCACCTTCAGCAGTCTTTATCAAGCCTAATGCTGGCCTAAAACCTTTGTACAATACAGTGCATTTAAATATGTTTATACATATTATTTACATGTGTGTATTTTATGGCTTATCAATTCAAACTACTGACTCGCTGACGGTGTGAACTCTCGGAGTCCCAACATCTTCTATCTTCAAAATCCGAATGGAAAAGATACTGTGACTGCAGAAAGAAAGACACTTCAGAAACATTGTATGAACACAGATTTATATTGTACACATTGTTTCATAATTTTCTTTTGAAGCACAGGAACAACTCTAAGAGTATAAATAAATAATTCAACCTCACTCTAACAAACCACTATATTATGACATTACAGCAAAGATTACCTTTTACATTTAGAAAATACCATCAACTCAGTATTTTTGATTCTGTGGTGGCCATCACAGGGGTAACAAGGGTCTGCTGACAGAGATCTTGTCACAGACTTTGTTGACTGGTGTGAGCAGAACCACCTGCTGCTCAACACCTGGAAAACTAAAGAAATAGTGGTTGGCTTCCACAGGACACCCCAACAGGGGAACATCCAGGGCTTAGACATTCAGATAGTGGACTCTATTAAGTACGTGGGTGTTCACCTGGAGAAACCACCTGGAGTCCACCCCCCCCAGCCCCCTGATCAAGAAGGGCCGGAGTTGCCTCCACCTACTGAGGTCCTTCGGAGTGAACAGGGCTCTGCTCCAGACATTTTAGGACTGGAAAGACTCAATAAACTGATAAAGAGAGCCGGCTCTGTCCTAGGCTGCCCACTGAACTCCATCGAGGAGGTGGAGGACAGATGGACATTAAGAAAACTGATGTCCATTATGGACGACCCCCCACCCCACCCCCTGCACCACACTGTAGAGGCCTTTAGCAGCTCCTTCAGCTTAAGACTGTTATACCCCCCATGCAAGGAGCGCTTCCGCAGGTCATTCCTCCCCACAGCCATCAGACTGTAATATTTCTCAGTACCACCCAAATACACACTCCAATGCAATGTAAATAATGTAAATATGTTTTTTCTCACTGTCTTTCTGTCTTGGTTATTTATTTATATAGAATTCTACACTTCTGCACTATTACTACACTGCTGTAATTGTGAAACGTCCCCGGGGGGGATAAATAAAGTATTCTATTCTAATATGAGGAGTTTTGCACAACCCTAGAGCGAATGTACAAAACCAAAAATAGAGATGAAGAGAAGTAGAAGAGTAGATGGAAAGCACCAAAACCAAAGCAAACTAAAAAAACACTGAATATGGATGTTAGTGGGCATATCATGGTTGTCTAGATACATTCATAACTATTCTATTTGTTCACTTAAACTGAACATCAAATTAAATTTCAAATAAGTGTAATTATGAAGTTGGTAGTTTTAACAATAGATGGAAATAAAGTCAATATTCTAGGTATTATTTGCATATTTGACATCTTTTTGAATAACGTTTTATCACCTTCTGCTGGAGATCTGGTTGAGTTTGGTGGATGAGAAGGTCTGGTTCCTCTTGCCCAGCTTCATCACTTTGTAGGCCTCCTCTGCACTGTTCACCTGAACCCAACGCAGGTCTAAAGACACACAACAGCCATATGAAGGATATTAAACCATCTTCTTTAACAAGACAACACAGCAGGAAGCTATGCATAAAAGTATCTCACACCATGTGTGGACACAACACTTATAATTTGAACAAGAACACATACAACATTCCAGAGTGTCTGCATTTATCCCTTTTTATTGGTAAAAACATCAGCTTTTGCTTTTGCTTTAGCCTTCAACCAGCTGTGGAAATGTGGATGGTGACTAATTACTTTCTCTCATAGCTGGAGTGAATTACTGATAATTTTCTATGAATAACATGGTTTTTTTTATTTCTATTTTTTTTATTCATGCCTCATGTACTTCTATCTTATTCATTGCTGTATTCTTTTGTCTGTCTTTTCTTTTGATTTCACTTTAAAGGTGCTGTACAGACTTTCTGTGTCATCTTGAAAAAGTCTTATATACACACACACACACACACACACACACACACACACACACACACACACACACACACACACATACACTTGATTATACACTAGAGGGAATTAAAGGAATGAAAACAGACCTGTAACTGGCCCTCTTCCTTCTAGATCGGTATAGAATGTTTCTGTTCTTTATAGATATGCGTTGGAACATTGTATTTTACAATAGTGGCTGTTGGGTGCTCAGTCAAACAGTCCAGTCAGTCTGAACCAAAGGGGTTGTTGAGATGGTGAAGAGAGTCCACAGGCATCCTCACAGGAGCGTGAGGGCAACAGCAAAGGAAGTGAGAACATCTCAAGAACTTCACAGAGTAGAATTGTCGAACAGGATCTCAGCCTGAAAGCAATAAAAATGCAACACAGACAACTGATTTCAGCTGCTTTGAAGAAAAAATATCTCGGCAGGGGAGAAATGATGCTGGAGATCCAGAGTACCGCAAACAAAGTCCTGGTTTGGTTTGATGAGGAGATCTTCACTGTTCAGGCAGCGGTCCATTCCCAGAATGACAGGGTTTATGCACAAAGTGTGCGCACCTACCTGAAGGCCTGCAGAACTCATTTTCATCATCAGAAGCCAGGTGGAGTCATGGTGTGGGCTGCTGTTGCATCTGATGGCTCAAAGTCTTCATTCAGGAGGGTGTGACAGTGAACAGCCAGGTCTGCCTTCAAATGCTTGAAGAAAAAGTGTTGCCATGGTGTACCAATGTATTTGGAAACCAGTATATCCTCACACAAGATGGTGCACCTGCTCACACATCTAACATCACACAGGCCTGGTGCAGGCAGCACCTGGCTAGCTTCTGGGACAAGAACATGTGACCTCCATCAAGTCCAGACATCAATCCAATGGACTTTGCAACCTGGTCTATCCTGGAGAGGGAGGTGTCAAGAGTATCTCACAGCAGTGTCACCGCTTTGAAGAAAGCTTTCATGGTCAAAACTTGACGCAGAGACAGTGCAGCACTCACACCAGACAGTGCCAGATCATCTCCAGGCTATGATAAAGGCAAAGGGTGGTCATATTGAGATGTAAATCTTTTTTGGTGGTTGAGAATAAAGTATAGAAACTGTGTGCAACGATGGGTAAATCTGTCTGGCCCACTCTGTAATGCATCTTAACGTTGGAAACCACCAGCCATAAAACAGAAAAAAGATAAGGAAGAAGTGTGTTGGGTAGATACATTGCAATGTTTCTGTCCCATTCATTATTTAAGAGCAGATTCAGCTATTTACTGCTGAAACGTCACATTTATTTCCTTTATAATATCAATATTGATAGCAGTATTTTTATGTTGCTTGGCTGCAGTAGGCAAATAATCAGGTTACAGATCAATATTGTACTTTTGGTTTCACTAAATTAATCTGAAATCAAATAATTAATACTGAATCAAATCAATATCTGACCGAATCGAATCATGATTCATCGATTCAGAACCATAGGAATCAAAATCACATTGATTAAGGAAATTGACCATGATACCCAACCCTAATGATTAAGTATTGGATTCTTACACTGCACTTCTAACAGCCTCTACTGTTCCTCCATACCTTTGACAAACATGTTGCCTTTGACATCTTGGGATAGACGCAAAGCTGTCCTCCGGAGGGCCTCGTTGGGCATCATCTCCAAAAGGTCATGAATGTTCTCGTTGTAAATTTCACAGAAGGAAACCCAAATGGAGAACTTGATGGGCGTTTCCATCTCCGGGCTGATACCGTCATCTGCAGCTACAGTTGTGTCCATTGCGTTAGAGTCTGTAACAGATACAACACTTAAAGCTAAAAAGCAAACTAACAGCAGAAGTTACAGCAATGGGTTATGAAAACATATTCAGCCTTCATTTGCTTTGCTAAATTACCTTTATAGAGACTTTGACTGGTTGAGTTTAACAGGCTGATGTTGCTCTTCTCACTCTGCAAGACAAAGTTCACAGAAATATCAATCATTTACATTTGATTTAATCACATATAACATTGCCACTACCTATCCCACTGTTTATTTTCAACATACATAATCTGAATGCCATGTGACAAATTGATTTAATGTGTCACCGATTTGGGTTTTCGTCTATAAATATCAGACAACAGTTGCATGATATTTAGAGCAGATGAGTTAGAAAAAAAACGGGACGATCATTTTGAACATCCTGTCAGTGGTGCCACATCAAGGACCCTGTTCTACAGATATAGACGGCGCTTCATCAGATCATGAGAACATTCTTTGGAATCACCAATGAAATTATGGATGCCTTTAAGAATCTCGTTTCAAATTTATAAAAAAGTTAAACTTTTAAAAACTTGTGACTATTTCTTAGCCACTATGCCTGTTTCACCATTTCTTCCTCTTGGTTAACAGTAGATTTAAAACCAGGCTGGAAGAATTTTGTCTTCATGGATGTGACCATACATTACACAATTTATGAGTTATTTACAATGTATTTATTAGCATCACTAATCTTCTTGATTTCTTGCCACTATACATCTGAAAATGCTTTGAGCCTCCTTCACCCTGCATCTCTGACACTCTGCAGTCCTCATGGAGATGACGTTCCAACGCTTCACAGACTACATCACCTTCTGTGGAGAACGGTGCCCAACTGGAGAGTATAGTGTTTCTCCAACTTCAGGGGTCACCCAGGGCTTTTTTATTAAAGCCCCAATAAACAGGATGAAGAGGGCTTTCATTTCAGGGCACAGAGAGGAGCAAAAGAGTGTTCAGTACAAACTCAGGTTTGAGGTCAGGAAGGCCAAAGAGAGTTACAGGAGGAGGCTGGAGGAGCAGCTGGTGCAGAATAACAACCTAACGTGCCTGCACTTGAAAACTCTTGGTATTCAGTCCAGGCCAAAGTTTTCACACAATATGGATGGATGGGTGACAAAACTGCTGAAAATACCCTGCAGCGAGAGGGCCGAGCACAACAAGGGACGTGTGGAGGCCTGAAGACCATCTCAGGACAGAGTGCAGCCAGAGTGACGGCTGAGGGAAACCAGCACTGAGCCAACAAACACAATCCGACACATTTGATTTCAACACTAAGCCCTCTGCCACCCTGCCTCCCCCTCTTCACACATCTCCAGCCTAGCAGTCACTACCACCATCACTCAAACCCGCACTAGGGGAAATGTGGTTCGTGTGCATCTCCATCCCAAACATCTCTCTCTCAATTTGTTGATCTGCTGAGTGAAAAGATGCTTCCAACAAAGAAACTAAAACTGTCTTTCGACATGGGTTTTCTTGGCTCAGGCTGCTGGTGAACTGGGCAGTTTTGACAGTCACACACCTAGCACTCGTGACAACCCTTTTTCCGGGAGCAGAATTTTTTTTCAGACTGTAGACATTTGGAACATGAGGTGGTTCACACCCAGTGTGGATGTTTTGAACCCAGAGATAAAAACGTTTCGGTTACTAATTTTACCTACTTTTGTTTAAGTAATTATTGCACACTTTCTGTTAATCCTACAAACTTCATGTCACTTGTCAAACATCACTGTGTTTGTCTGCTATATGATGGATTTAACTGAAATTGCTGATCTGAACAACCAATGACTTTTATAAAAGGGAAATCTGCAAAATGATCAGGGGTGCTCAAACTTTTTCATACCACTATATGTATATATATATATATATATATATACATATATATATTGTATTGTTATGACCTGACTTGAAGGCCACAACAAAGAAGGGGAACACACAAACAATGAATTTTAACAGAATTTGCTTTATTTAATCAAATTATGCCAACTCATGATTCGATACGATTTCCTATAGGTTTTCTTAAATATACATGTGTGTGTGTGTGTGTGTGTGTGTACACATTTAAGAAAAAGTATAGGAAATCATATCGAATCATGAGTTGAGGCTTATACTTAGATCTGTAATTGAACCCTTATTTTTATTTATTTTTTTTAACAAATTTACAAAAGTAATAATAATAATAATAATAATTTGTGTTGGCTCTATAAACAGTAGAACCATTTTATTTTACATCTCATAATTAGTGAGATGAAGATCCTAATTACCTTTTTTTGTAAAAGCTGAGGTCTGATGGTGACCAGTTTTGACCAGTGAGCCGGTCAAGTAACATCAGATGACCAGTGGACTTCTGCAGCAGGTCTTACCTCTTTCAATTGTCTAAACAGGTTTTTCTTGAAAGCAGCTTCCTCAAACTGCTGCTCTCCATTCAGTCTGGTGAACTCTCGACACCGGTGAGGTTTGATGCTCATGCCATTGAAAACTCGATTCTCTATGCTGCTGAAAATAACATCAAGAGACCTGGGTAGGAGGCCTGCATCTGTATCTGGTCCTGGAGCAACAGCAGAACAGGCAACAGCAATGTCAGGCAATGATACAACACAGCAATTTAATGAAGCTAGTAAAACTCACTCCAAATATGCAAATCATATGATATATGATTAATGACCTGAACCAGAAGCTCTTCACAGTCAACACATTATGCTTGCTGCTGTATTTCACTTATCTTAAAACACTGCATTCACACAACATATATTGAGTATTTTAGTGATGTTTCAATAATCTACATCCTGAATGGTAAAATGTTTCCTTGTTACTAGGTTTCAAGTTAATTTTGCATCTTTGAAACTTACATTATCATTTCTACTTAGGACCAATTGAAATCCACGGTGGCACAAAAGGGAAGGTAAATGACAGGAAAAGAATAGTTGGAAGGGTTAGGGTTCTGATTTCACCACTCACCTATTTTATATGAAAACAACATCGGCAGAAACATTAACATGATACTTCTGAGTAGACTGACATCATGTGTGTACACTGGCATCATGTACTGCACAGTTTCTGATAGAGCCAATTAGTTTCATGTTGGTTGTATTGTATTACAGTGGGGTCAGTACAAAGTTTTCCCACAAACATTTAAAAGTGAAACTGAAGTTCGTGAAGTAAGATGATGATGATTGTTATTATTATTATTATATGAATTATTTAAGGAAAATGTGACGCAGTAATTGGCCTTAAAGACATTTTGAGCCACTTCTTTGGCCAGTAAAATCTATTAGCAGGACACAAGATAAAAAATTACTGATGTTTGGCTCAGCACCTTCTTTACCACAACAGACCGGTGCAGCAACAGCAATACTGCCGACACTGCCCCCATCTGCCTGTCGACCTCTCGTTCCTCACTCATAAATAAGCCCCTGAGATACTTAAACACCTCCACTTGTGGCAGCCACTCTTCTCCAACCTGGAGAGGGCACTCCACCCTTTCCTGACTGAGGCCTTGGACTTAAAGGTGTTTATTTTCATCCGAGCTGCTTCACACTTGGCTGTGAACCCTTTCAGTGCAAGCTGGAGGTCACAGCTTGATGAACCCAAGAAGACCACATCATCTGTCAAAAGCACAGATGTGACCCTGAGGCCCCAAAACCTAACCCCCTCCTCCCCCTGGCTGTGCCTAGAAATTCTGTCAGTAAAAATTATGAACAGAATCAGTGACAAAGAGTAGCCCTGGTGGAGTCCAACCCACACCAGGAACGAATGTGACTTACTACCTACCGGCAATGCAGACCAATCTGACTCGGGTCATACAAGGACCTAATATGCTGTAGCAAAAGGCCATGGACAACTACTCCTGCAGTACCCCCCCCCCACCCCCACCCCCAAGACAAACCAAGGGACACGGTCAAATACTGGGACATGGAATTCCTCCATTATGTATCATAATTCTGCCAGTTTATAATGGTCTCTATTGTAGAGTCCTAAACAGTAGCAAATATTCTGAAATTAATAGTCATTCATTTATTTATTTTCCAAACCATGTAATCCTCTGCAGGACCACAGCTGTGCTGGAGCCGATACCATCTACCATCTGGCAGCAGTTCATCACAGGGCAAACACAGATTGAGCCAAACAACCAATCACCCTAACATTCCCACCTATGGGAAATGGGAGTGGCCTATTAACCTGTTAGGGTGGTTACGTTTGACTAATGGGAGGAAGTCGGTGTACGTGATGAGAACACACAGACATGGGAAAAACATTCAAACTCCACACAGAAAGGCCCAGATAAGGACGAACCTAAGAATGTGAAGGTTTTTCCAGCGTTGCTGACTCCATAAGTAAAAACTAGAGAGTTTCCACCTTCAAGAACATCTTTCACCAAATCCTTCACTGTGCCCTCAAACAACTGCCTCTGTGTTGTCTCTGCACCGTACACCTGCCAGAACGGAAAAAAGAAAGATAATGATCAGCTTTTTTATTTGTGCAGGTCAGCCTCTTGAAGCCTCCTTCAGCATCAAACGCACTCATAAGGACTGTAAATGTACTGTCAGTACTACTATGACAGGAAGCTTTGTACATAATTACTGATAAAAAAAATAAAAAATCATCCTCTGCCTAGCTCATATTTAAATGCACTTGAGTTTGATCTTGAGATCTATTTATTTTCTTTTGTGCAGGAAACACTCACCTGGGAGAACTGGAAGCGCTGCCCGGTGTGTGAAAGTGTTTTGTCAGTGCTGACTCTGGATGACAGTGAGGAGTTTGGAGGCTTTAATAGAACAGTGTCAGGTGGTTCGATGACAATGCAGTCCTAGTGTGAAAAAAATATATTTGATTAAAATCAATGTTTTTGTTTAGATCTATTTAAATAGTCTAAAGGAGCCTGTCAACTCTGCTAATATTCGCTTGGAGCTAAGTGTGTGCTTTGTGAAAAAAAGAAAAAGACAATAGATGAAGATAAGCAAAAAAAATAAAGATATACCATGGAAATGCATAACCAAGGACAGATTTTCTCAAATTGACAAATAATCACTGCAACTAATTGGAAACATTTATGAAATGCATCATTTAAGATGCAACACTTACCAACCTTTTTCACATCGCCATTATTATGTGTACTATGATAAGTGTCTGTTCAGGCAGCATACATGGTGGCAGTGATGTCACACACATGTTAGTAGTATTCAATGCAGTATTATTTTATCGTCTCAAACAGAAATCTGCAACATTGTTCAGTAATAGTTTCAATGCAGATCAAGTTTTCTGACAACTGGCCTAGCATACTTTGACAACTAAAAATCAAGACAGGGTCCAAACCAACATCTATGTTTTTTCTATATAGTTCTATATAGCTCTGGGGTTTGTTTTCACACTGCAATTAGCAATTAATAAAATTAGCAATTAATAGCAATTAATCTCACTTTAAAGACAACTTTGTGTCTTTCTTTTGTTTTTGGAATGATAGCAAACTTCCTATGATTGACCCAAAAGTATAAACTATCTGTGTGTTTTCACACCATACATCAACAGAACCCATGCTTTTGTTTGATGCAGTTAGACTAGTTCTTTTGGTCAGACCAAAACAGTCCATAATGTGGTCTGAGGAGGTTTCACACCTGAAAAAGTTTGACCTAGGGCTGCATTCATGAATCTAATCACAGAACGAGCAACTGTAATTATATAATTGCAAAAGGCTGCAATCTGAAGGTTCGCAATTAAGGCAGTTGGAGCGAACCAACTGCTGAAAGGGAAAAAATCAGCAGTTATGCGAGATTAAATGATCATGAGCAGAGAAGTGTACTGTGAAAAAGATTAAAGGTTGCTACTTCGTTGTATTTTTTTAAAGTTCAACTTTATGTGTTTGAGTAGAAAAAAGTACACATTTCAAAATGATTTCTCTCAGTATTTCTCTTGATGAAGCAAGTAACCTCAAGTGACATTGCAATGTTGTGAAGGCATATGAAATGAATTACTTCACCAAAGTAAAATGGCATAAGTTTGGTAGCAAGCTATTCAAACACAAAAATGACATAAACTCTAATGAATGCCTTGATATGCACTGTATCATTATCTGTATGGATGAAGAAATAAAGCAGATTATCACAAGGCTTTGACTGAATAAAGTGCTCTGTGAAACAACTTTAAAACAGTAATTTCATTCTGCATAAACAAGGCGCTAGTTAAGGTCCGTACGTCAGTTCAACTGTGTCTGTATTCCCATGTTTGTCTGTGTTTAATATTTATCTTGATCAGTTGTGACTGGAATGTAAATTACTCAGAAATTAGATAAGTACATCATCATCATAATAATAACAGGAACGTGAGAAGTGACTCTGATAAACTCTGTTCGAGGAAGTGAGACTCTTCTGTACCTTTGACTCTCCATTATTACTTTCTGCTGAAGTAAAAGGTCGGATGCGGAGAAAGACCTTGAGATGTTCCCTCTCTTCAAGGCTAGAATTCTGTAAAACACATGGAAAATAGAACACTTAAGCAATAAGATAAAACTCCATCTCTGTATTGGAGAGGGGATCTGTTGGTTCTAGTTCCGTGGTAGCTTTGTTATGCTCCAAATTACCATTTAACCAACCAATCTGAATTTATATGTCTAATCCA
>JAPSES010114489.1:0-17249 GCA_029822895.1 Maxillicosta whitleyi | reverse complement strand
GTTAACATACCAGGCACGTTCTCAGTTGGTTGTTTATGTGTCATGTAACGTTAGCATACCGTACACTTATTCAGCCTTTATCAAATACGTTTACACAAAAAATGAGGCTTATACTCCAGTGCGACTTATATATGTTTTTTCCGTCTTTATTATGTATTTTATGGCTGGTGAGGCTTATAATCCGGAAAATACTGTTTTTTCTGTTCTGTTCTTATATAATGCTCTTTTAGTACATGCCGTTCTTATTTCCTTTACTGTAGCTGTCATATTGTCCTATTTATTCCATAAGTATTAGGTTTTTTATTGTGAATATATACTTTTTTTTATGTGAACACTGTTTTTAGAGTTTTTATTAGGGCCGACTGCTGGTCCTGTGTACTTATTTCATTTCATGTACGTGAAATGGCAATAAACCTGAACCTGAAGGTGTAGACCAGGACAAAGACATCAGAACAGTTCAATGGCTGTGCATGTAAACATAGTGAGTCTAAATACAGTTCCCATAATCCCCACCTGCTGTCGCCATGGAGAAGAAGCCTGACACGGTTTCTCTGAAGTCTGAGAATTAGAAGACTTTGATTTAACCCATAAAGACCCAGTGCTACTTTTGTGGCAGTTCTTAATTAATTTGTCTCAATATTGCCCCGTTCTTAAGTAATTTATCACTGTTTATTGTAATGTCTTCTGTGAAATCTGGTATTTTTCCTATATTTGATTTAGTGATCAGGTAGATTTTCATTAAAACTCAAAGTAAATTCGAAGGTTGTTCTATCAGAAACAGAGAAAACTGGAGGAAAAGTTACTTTTTTAGCAAAATATGTCATGAACTGAACATAAACACAGTGTTTCCATCCACTGGTTCTGATCCAACTCCATGGTTTTACTGGTGAATCGATGTTGTAGAAGATGACAGTGTTTCTATGGTAACTATGGATCCTCTGAACGTTCAAATATGGTCATATCTAATAATGAAGAATTGTATTTTACACCAATTATTGACATGTATTGATAGAATTAATGGATCCACAGGTATTAAACAGTTTGTATCAGTGGATGGTTCTGTAGACGCTGGATGTGGGTCTTCATGGGTCAAATTTCATCACCTGAAAACCCCACAACAAAAAGAAATTAAACAAAATGAAACTAAAAAAAGTACAGACGTGCCTGTTAAATCAACTCAAAACCAATAAAATCTAATTAAATTTCCTAAACCATCAGAAGTTCGACATCCACCCGCACCACTTCCTGTCTGGGGCTTCGGTTCTGTTTGAGGCTCCACCTGCCCGGGTCACCTGGGCTGAATCAAAGCCACGAGGCCCCGCCCCCTCAGCCCTGCGGAGCTCGTTAGCGGTGGCCGTTAATTGGCCCAGATGTCGACACACTTCAAAGCGCTCGCCTTCAAAGACGCCAGGTTACAGCGGCGCGCCTGAATTATTCATACCGCCATGTCAAACGCCGTCCGTATCCAACAGATGCAACACGGCGGCGTGGACGGGGAGAGGGTCGGCTTCAAAGTATGACCGCACCGAAGCCTCCCTCTGACCCCCGGCCCGTTTAGTAATGATCTGTACGAGGGCGATGTGCCGGACGTTTAACCGGGTCAAAGAGGACAGTTTGAACACCAACGGATTTGCATAAAACTGAAAACACAAAGAAATCGCCCCAATTCATGGATGTTAAACTGTCCGTCAGCCCAGTTTGAGCTCAGCTGGATCCAACCAGTCAAATAATAACACAATAAACCTTTAACAACGACAACTCCCAAGTTTTTCATCATTTTAGAGCAAAAAAAAAAAGCAGCTAAATTACTAAAATATTTACAAACCATCCACGTATACAGAGTTAAATAAAAACAAAAACAAGAAAACCTAAAATATCAAAAACTCTTGTTGACAAATAATAACCGTAAATGTCCATATTTGGTTATTTGTTTATATGGAACCTTTGCCCCCATTGTTTTTATGTAGTTTTACACAGAAATGAAAGATAAGAACTAGAATTATACAACTACACATGAAAAAATGATCGTTTTTTGCTGCATTTCCCTTTTGGATTTATGGAAAATATTAAACTGTAAAATGTATGAATAGAAACAATAGTTATGTTTTATCATTAAATATATGGTTTAGATAAAAAGACCTTCCATATACAGGTGGATTAACTATTATAGAAACATAAAAATATATTTATTTAAACATAAATACTGTTAGATTATGGAAAACACCTGATACTGGTGGAGGTGGAAGAATTTAATTCTTAAACACTATATATGGATATTTTTTTATATATATTTTGGTAATATAATCTAAATACTGTCAAATGAGTTTATTCTATTTGGTCTGTTTTGTCTAAAAACAGGAGAATTTAAAACATATTTGATGCTGAAAACAGGGGTGGGATTAAATCTGTTTTTCTTCCCACTCCGTTTCAAGTGTAAATAAATAATTTTGGAATGTTGAACTTGCATCTTTCTCTGTAAATACTTGAAATAAATTAAATAAAAAAGAAATTAAATGTAATGACTGCAAACCAAAAACATGAATAACCTGAAAGAAGAAGAATACGTGCATCATTTCTACACGTGCATGACAGATCAGATCTATAAAAAATTATATATGACTGGATCACTTAGTGGTTAACACCGCTGATTATGGTCTGGAAGGTTGCCAGTTCGAATCCCAGGTGGGCCCTTGGGCAAGGCCCTTTACACTATATATGCCTATACCTTTTAAGTCGCTTTGGATAAAAGCATCAGCTGAATGTAATGTAATAAAACATTTATACACAGGATGAATATTGATAAAATTGCTTAACTTAACTTAAACATTATATTGTCATAGGATAATTTAAGGTAAATATTTTCATAATTTAATGTTAATTTTTGCACCAAAACAAACAGGAAAACTTAGAGTTGTCTATTTTTAGGCGTAATGTAATATTTTTTTCCCATTTATTTATTAATAGATTATTATTATTTTACTTTAGATCTTATCGGTCTGTGTGTGGAACCTGAACTAAAACTAAAACTGTTAATAATTTCAGCGCAGTTTTTGTAATTTCATCCTGACGGGCCGGATTGGGGCCTTTTAGCGGGCCGGTTTTGGCCCACGAGCCGCACGTTTGACACCCCTGCAGTGATTTGAGATTCAACGCATTTACTGTCACATGTGAAGTGAAGAAGCATGGACACGTTCATTAAAGTCCCTGCGTTGCTGTCCACAGAATGCCAAATATGTGAAAACTAACAAGTATTAATAGATAAAAGATTTAAAAAAAAATAGAACAAAGGTAGATTAAAATAGTGCAAATGTAAATGGTGCACTTCTGTCTGTGTGAGTGAAAACGTAAAGGGGTAATAATATGTTAGATGTTAATTTTAGATTCACTGTCATCCGTCATGAATCTGCGACTTTTTCAAATGTAAAGTCGTGACAGCAGAGATAAAAGACTCCGATTCCCATCAGCCACTGCTCACCGCTCGTCTCAGCTGCGTTGTCTTTTTATTTATTTATTTTTTATTAACCTGACGCGGCCCATTTCCTCTGTGTGGTCGACAAGCTGCTGAGTGAGATAGAAGCTACAGCAGAATGTAGGACACGGCTGTTCAAACCGCGGCCCAGGGGCCACATCAGGGGCCCGTGGGATTCTAACCCTCATAAAAAAGACCCGACGTGGGGACAAACAGTACGAGTAGAGTTTCATATTTGGAGGTGGTGTAGGTGTAGTCTGTCTGAGTTGACTTTGTTTGTTCTTTCCACGCCTTCAGAAACGGAGGTTAAGTGTTTTATCGGTGAAGATCTGGAGTCAGATCACTTATAATGTGCTAACGCTAATGCTAATGCTAATGCTAATGCTAAGTGGTGTATTTAGTAGGATGAGTAAAGTGCACAGACTAGATTTCCCTGCAGGACTGTACCATTTAAACCGGGGGGGGGGGGCCACACCCCAATATGACCTGAAGTGGGCGGGGTCATAAAAATAATAACATCATAATATTTAAATGATATCAGCTCCACAATTATACCTAATATTATTTTAACATCTTTAATTGTTCATATCTTCATATTTGTTCATGTTATGTTTCAGTACAATTCAAAGATGTAAATGAGTCCACGTTAGACCACATTAGACCACATGAGTCCACGTTAGACCACATTAGACCACATGAGTCCACTTTAGACCACATTAGACCATGTGAGTCCACATTAGACCACATGAGTCCATATTAGACCACATGAGTCCATGCTAGACCACATTAGACCACATTAGTCCACATCAGACCACATGAGTCCACATCAGACCACATTAGACCACATGAGTCCACATTAGACCACATTAGACCACATGAGTCCACTTTAGATCACATTAGACCATGTGAGTCCACATTAGACCACATGAGTCCATATTAGACCACATGAGTCCATGTTAGACCACATTAGACCACATTAGTCCACATCAGACCACATTAGACCACATGAGTCCGCATTAGACCGCATTAGACCGCATGAGTCCACATTAGACTGCTTGAGTCCATATTAGACCACATGAGTCCACGTTAGACCACATTAGACCACATGAGTCCACATCAGACTACATTAGACCACATGAGTCCACTTTAGACCACATTAGACCACGTGAGTCCACATTAGACCACATGAGTCCATATTAGACCACATGAGTCCACATTAGACCAAATGAGTCCACATTAGACCACATGAGTCCACATCAGACCACATGAGTCCATATTAGACCACATGAGTCCACATCAGACCACATTAGACCACATGAGTCCACATTAGACCACATGAGTCCACATCAGACCACATTAGACTACGTGAGTCCATATTAGACTACATGAGTCCACATCAGACCACATTAGACCACATTAGACCACGTGAGTCCACATTAGACCACATGAGTCCACATTAGTTCACATGAGTCCATATTAGACCACATTAGACCACATGAGTCCAACTCTGAGGTCCAAACACTGGCTCCTGTCCATCAGAGGACAGACTTTAAAGTTCTGTTACTGGTCTATAAAGTTCTGAACGGTTTAGGACCTAAATACATCAGTGACCTCCTGACCCAGTATGAACCCAGCAGACCCCTCAGGTGATCTGGATCCTGTCTGTCGGACCCAGTATGAACCCACCAGACCCCTCAGCTCATGTGGATCCGGTCTGGTGTCAGTTCCCAGAATCAGAACCAGACACAGAGGCTTCGTTCAGCTTCTATGTGTCTGGAACAAACTCCCACAGATCCTCAGATCAGATGAAACACTTTATTTAAGTCCAGGTCACAGACCCACCTGTTCTCATCTGCATTTTTAATACAGTTTTTATTCAGAAGTTCAGATCTGCGCTGTTTATTTTCAGTCTAACGTTTTTATGCGTTTCATCTATTTTTCAGTTGTTTTTTTTAATTTAATCTTCATTCTTTTTTATTGCTTCCCTGATGATGTTTTATGTAAAGAACACAAACAAATGAACTTCCTTTCCTTTATTGGACCCGGGCCTGTGGACGTGTGGACACTTTAATTCACTGTTAAAAATGATAAAAGACCAAACATGTGACGCAGCATCGACAAATAAAACAAAACATTTCACCATCAATGCCTTCTATCGTGAATATTAGCGGTGGAACAGGGAAATATTGATCCGTTCTGACACTTGGATGGATGTGAACCACAGAGTAATCCCCCTGTGACCCGGACCCAGAAGATACCGGATCGATGGGCGGGTCGATCATCACAGTGCGTTGAGTTTTCCTTCCGTCACTCACTGATGCTGGTAAAGAAACCACTAAGAACATATTAATTAGAGACGCCTGGCATTAAAAGAGCCGACCTGTTCCTGCCGCGGCGTTCGTACCGTTAAAACATCACCTCCGAACCCCGTGGAAGTACATTCACTTCTCCATTTTTTTGCCCGTGTCCTGCCTTTTACCGCGATTAATTAAAAGTGGTTTATTAATTTTGCCGTTGCCTCCGTCCTCAACAATGTGCAACGCAAACCTCCTATAATTAATCCGGATTTTAATTTGTAGAGAAATACTTCATCCTGTAATTGAAACGCTTTTCTCTGAGATTAGTTTGAGTGAAAGGAATATGAGGTTATTTAATACGCAGTGTTTTTATTATGAACACGCAACGTAATCTCCTATAAAAAAAAAAAAAGTGTGTTACTTGCATGTTTAATGAACTGCTGCGACGGTAGAACAGTGTTTTTGTCATTTTACTGACAAAAAAACCCTAAATCTGTGAATCCCTAGTTTCATTTTCCTGCCGATGAGTCGATTAGCGGTTTATTTGTTGTAGTTCTCAACTCTTCGGGCTGGATTTTGAAGGGCTCATATTTATTAAACCCACTTTTCTTAGTCTGTGCTTCATTTCTTCGTGTATTTGGACCATAATACTTCACACAGTTTGAACTTTGACCCTCCAGCTGCTGCTAAACTATCTTTAGATTTATTTTGGCAAAAATCCAGTGGATTTCTACAACCTGTTTGAATTCCTTCTTAATTTATTGCGTCTATAACTAGCTCCGCCCCCACATTTGTACATATAAGGTCCAGACTTCACACCCACGTGTCTGCAGTTTGACATAATTGTTTATGGAGTAAAAACTGAAAAAACGTCCAAACTTGGAGCCCATTACCTAAACTGTTCAGTTGTTGGTTGAACAGGACAGAGCAGCACAGCCAATAACCTGGAGTGGGCGGGGCCTAAAGTGTCTCATGTGCATCTAAAGGGCCAGCCCTGGTGTCATTAGTCATAAATATGGTTGAAGATGAACCTGTGGAGTTGAATGAATGAAGAAAACACTTACAGTTCATGTAGAACAGGGACATGTTTGGAAAAAAAAAGTAAAATATCACTCCTTTTAAGTAATACAGATACACTTCTGCACTTTGTTCACTTCTGCAAGTGTAATTTAATACATTCAACAAAAAGAATCTGGGTATTTTCAATACTACACCATTATATATCACTTATCTGAAGTGTTGTTGAGTCTCAGTCACTGCAGGTGTGTGTCTTTCTCAGCAAAACTACAGAGAAGACACTTAAACAATAAAAGCCCTGTGAAGCAATGAACGGCTCGTGTGCACTTCAACACTAGACACTGTTTTGTAATCATTGTCAAAGCTTTAAGGAAGCATTTACAGTTCATGTAGAGCACAGGGAAATGATTTAAAATGTGTAATTCCATTTAAAATGTGTTGGTTTAAGTGTCCTCCTGTTAGTTTACATAAAATGAAAGTTTTGCTGAGAAAGACACACACCTGCAGTGACCGAGACTGGACATTAATACTTCACATAAGTGATATATAACAGTGAAGTGTTGAAAATAGTCAGATTTTTTGTTGTTGAATGTATTAATTTACATTTGTAGAAGTGAACAAAGTGCATAAGTGTCAACACATCACATGACAAGTATCAGAAGTGTATCTGTATTACTTTCTTTTTTTTAATGGAGTTCAGTGTTTTCCAACATTAAAACAGTCAAATATCCTCCTTTAAAGCTTAAGGAACAGTTCTGTGTTGGTTGAAGATGAGGCGTCCTGTATCTCCGTGTTTTGCTGAAACAGTCGTTTCATCAGCTAACGCTTCGTCACACTCAGGACAATGAGTGGGGCCTCGTCCACTCGTCCACACACTCACTGTGGAATCCCAGGAATGAGCTGAGAGTCCGACACCGTCTCCACTCACACATGAACACTCACCTGTCCGTCCGTCTGCTTCTGTCACTGCTGTTATCACTGTACAACACACTCCTCCTCTTCCTCATCCTCATGTACATGTACATGTCAAATATTTGTGTTGAAACCACACCCAACGCTGCACATTAAAGGAGCTTTATGTTTATGAACATCTGAAGTGAATTAGTTTCACTCATTTATTTTCAATATTCACAGAAAACATGCAAATTAAAATCTTCTAAATCATTTCCACTCAAAAAGGAGCGGAAAGAAAAAGTATGTACTTTTTTATTGACGGGCTGGAGTATTTTTGTGACCACTAGAGGGAGTAGTGAGTCAGTCTGGTCATCCATGGATGAGAACCACAAAGAAGCAACTTCTAAACTCAAAGAAAATAAGTTCTAAAAGTAGAAGCTGTTGTTTTGTTTCCATTGGAATCAGCCGTAAATGTAACGAGTTTGATGCTGAAATGTCGTCATTTCTTCTACGTTAGTTTGATTATCAGGCTTATAAAGCTTTAATGTTATTATGGGATGTTTTTATATTTGCTGAGTTGCTGTTTGTTGATCCATGGTTCAGACTGAATTGTGAAAGTTCTGACCTTGTTTGTTTCATTCCGAAAATATTTAGTTCAGCTACTGACGACACAAACCGAACGGAAAACTGAGGTGATTAGTGGTTTTACTGTCATTGTTTTCAGTCTAAACACAGAGCTAAGCTAACAGAGCTATAATGTAAACTATCAGCTGGCACACTATATGAAGATTATAAGACAGTGTTATTTTAGTAACTGTTAGAATTTACATCTATGAGTTTTAATTTGAAGAAGAAAACGTGGTGATACTATAATTAGAGCTGCACGATTAATTGATTTTAAAACAAAATTGGATTTTTATAAATTAGGATGATTTTTTAAAGAAAGGGAAATCGTCAAATTGATTTCATCTCTGTTGTACTTCTGAACCACGTGGGGGGGGGGGGGGGGTGTTTAGCCTTTGACATCTCTTCACTAAGTGCGTGACTCGACTGTTGCCAGAGCGACTTTACGGTTTCCTGCTGCGCGTGCACACTGACGTAACAGTCAGCAGAGGTCCAGTTCCGTACTTGTACCGAGTTTCGGTACCTGACCCTAACCGTACCGTCTTCTTCTGATCTTTGTGGTGGGGGCGGCGGCCTCAGCAGAGGAGCCCCGGCAGCCGTTTGCAAGGACACACCCACCAGCTCCAGGGGTGTTCGCAGGTCGGACCACAGATAGAACCCGTCCACCGTGTCCTGGGTCGGGCTTTTCCACACACGGACCCCCCAGTTTAAACAGAACCATGTGGGGATCGGTCATATTTCGTGGTCTCTTCTGTCTCTTCGTACATAAAATTATTAATTGTAGTTCTTGTCTTCCAGTTGTATTTAAAGGCCTTTTCAGCTTTAATTCGGATCATCATCAATATAACATTAGACACTGGAACGGTTTGACAGTAATCCAAACCAAAGAATGTTCACCATGATGTTTAGTTTATAACGTCTGGAACACTTTAGACCAGAGTTTACAAATTAATTCATCTTAAGCTCATTAAACTGTATAAACAACCCAACATTCAACTCGATTAATTCTCTGTTAGATCGTCTTATTTATGTTACTTTAGTTCCATATGTCCTTGTTTTGAATCACTTAATTGTTATTTAGTTTCTTTGTTCAATAGTTTCCTTAGTTGCTATCGTTTTGTTTTTAATCATTAAATTGTTACTTTTTTATGATTCGTTATCATTTCCTTGTTTGTCATTTCAAGTATTTCAGTTATATTTTAATTATTATTTGTTATATTTTAAGGAGGAGGGTCTGTATAAGACTAATAGACTTCTCCCTTCTTCCGTACAGTGTGTTTTATTTAATTTACTTCACTTTTGTACTTTGTATTTCGTGCAAAGTAAATAAATAAATGGTCCACGTACACATGCACGACTGATGCCCGTCACTAACTTCCTGTCACTTCTGTGCGTCCGTCACATGACCCCAACCGATTTAATGGAAGGAGCAGGAGCAGCACGACATGCTGACTTCTTTTTTTTAGATTTAGATTTTAGTTTTTAGAGTGAAAAAAAAAATGGATTTAATAAAAAATCATGTAGCTTTAAGCATAACACAGATGTGTAGAAACAATGAGCTTCATACTTTATTTAGTGACTGACACAGGTTGTAAATATGTCACATGATGTTGTGAACTGACCTGCATCAGTTCCACTCAAACCGGCTGAGACTCGACCTCTCATTTGTTTTTAGGACGTACCATTACATAGTGTGTTTTTTTTTTTTATTATTTTCCATGAAGTTCAGTGTCCTCATCAGCTGTTCCGCTGGTGTCTCAGTCCGTGTGTTCTCTACTTATCGGAGCTCAATAGGTGGAAAATATTTGACCTTCCTAGTTTCTGTTCTGTTTTTGACGTGTCGTTGGTACCAAAAACTCACTCATTTATCACCGTTTTCTGCTGTTTTACAAACCAAACCATGAAACGATCATTTGAGAAACGACTCAAAAATCCACGAATGAAACCTTGTCCTTAGTTGTAACCGTGAACATGAACTCTGATGCATTTCACAGCTTTATTTATAGAACATTTTCAACTGTTTAGACAGAAAGGGTGAACCGCCACCTTCCAAGGCCAGCAACAAAACCCAAACAAAAGCACAAAAAAAGGAGATAAGGAACACAATTCAACCAAAACTAAAAAAAAAGAGATCAATAATAATAGAAAAAAAAGAATAAATACACATTTAATCTTCCAACTATGTCGTTCACCGCTAATGTGTTTTAGATTAAGTCCGTTTGTAGATTTTATTCAATAATCATTTCATGTTTTCATGTTCTGGCGTTCAACGATCTTTCCAAACCGAAGACTTTTAGAAAGCCCGGTTTGTGTGTGTAACCGTGTAGGAAATGAAAAGATTATAAAATGTTCCCATCACGTGTTAATTCACACATGTTTTGTGTAATGAACATGAACCTGGAACATCAAATATGTGTCATGTAAAGGTTATTACATCCAAAACAGAGACATGTGTGGACTGTGAGAAAAGGATGACGTCATTTTTTTTTCTCCCAGCTTGTTCTCCACATCATCATCTGTCTTGACAACTGTTGCGATGTGATTGGTCAGAAATTGGAAGTGGGCGTGGTTAGTGCAGAAAAGACTTCTGAGGAGTTTTGCACTTGAATTTCTTGTTCTTGTCGCCTCAAGAAAATGTACAGATTTCTCTGTTCTTGCCAAAAGTGTGTAAACATCTTAAGTATAATTGCAGGCGTTTGTGTGTTTTCCATGATGAGGGTGTGGGAATGACTTAAAATTAAAACTAGCGTCTTCCGCTTCCTCCTGTCTGTCTCACTTTTGCGTTTCCTGTTAGAGCGCCCCCCCCCCGGAGGCCGTTAGTCTATAAAAATCTATACAGGAGATACATCATTGTATAAGCCGCAAGCTTCAAAGTAAGAAAAAAGTAGCGGCTTATAGTCCAGAAACTACGGTAGTTCCTATTGAGCACTGATAGAAGTCATATATAGACTCCGCCCACTTTTATTGGGTGATTGATCTTGTGCATCCAGACGCTAACATAAATTCAACTTAGTATTGATTCCTAATAGAACATGACAGTGAGATTCAGGGAGACGGGTCCTATTTTTATCTTGTTGGAAGTCGTTTATCGGACTCAAACGAACCGAACGTCTTGGAGAACGTATTCTCCTCCTCGCCTGTGGTAACACTTCATCCAGAGTGAAGACAAACGAACTACAAACCTCGTTCATCTATTGGTTAAAATAGGAAAACAAAACATGGAGCCGCTTCAAATTTTACACATGCCTTTGGTTAGGTTGTATTTACCCACAATGCCCTGCAGAACTGACATGAAGCAGACTTTCTAAGGAACAAATTTGGGTCCTTCTGACATATTTCAGTTCCATTCTGTTGTAAATATACGTAGGCTTTAGACATTTTATTACCTTTTATTTATGTATGTATATTATAGTGTGTTTTGCACTGTCTTTATTCTGTTGCTGCCTCGGCTGGTGCGTTTTGCCGCTGTGGGATCAATAAATGTAAAGTACAACAAACAGCTCCTGCCTTTAATGTGCACAGATATTTTATATAATGAAGGTTATGGGGATAGAATAGGAAAATCCCTCTTTAGAAATGTGAACACAGGGCTGAAGTTTAGAAAAAAAACGCAGCGTTGTCCGCTCTGATCCAACCCTGATGTTCATGCAGATCCACTCATGTTCTCCCATTACACTGCCTTTAACTCTGACAGAGTCCAGCTCTGAGCAGGTGAAAGATAAACACCTGAGCCGCTTCAGGAGGATGACTCATGTGTGTGTGTGTGTGTGTGTGTGTGTGTGTGTGTTGGTAACACATCTCCGTCCTCAGTGATTTAATCCACATAATGTGCAACAAGAAGTCTGTATTGTGTCAGAGTTTCATTAACACACACTGACCTGACACACACAGCTGTAGTGTGTGTTTGTGTGTGCGTGTGTGTGTGTGTGTGTGTGTGTGCGTGTGTGTGTGTGCGTGTGTGTGTGTGTGTCTGTGTGCTGTCTCGCTGCAGTGTGGGGGATTTCCTTTTTCCCCTCTGGTCACATGACTGCAGATATGGGTGTGGTCTCCTGCATTCCTGGCCTCACTCGCTGTCGTTTCCTCTATTTGGCTGCAACACACACAGACACACACTGAGACACTGAAACACACACACACACACACTGATACACACATACACACACACACACTGACACAAAACCGCACACTGAGAGGCACTAATACACTCTGAGACGCTCCAGTACACTCTGAGACACACTAACACACACAGCGTTGTGCAGTTGTGTAGTTGTGTAGTGTGAACCCACTGTGATTGTGCGTCGTTGCTCTGACGTGCTCTGCATGTGGAAATATCTATGTGACATGACTCAATGTGTGCGAGGTAGAGATCTGTTGCTGGGCGCGACAAGAAACGAACTTCCTATGTTTAGAGGGTGTGGCCAGCAGTAAGTTTGCATAGTGGGACGGTGTGTGTGTGTGTGTGTGTGTGTGTGTGTGCGCGTGTGTCTTTGTGTGTTTGTGGCACTGAGCTGCTTTGGTATGCAGAGCAGGTGTGTCTGCAGAGGCAGCGCTCGCAGGAGGAGCAGGAGGAGGAGGATGAAAACAGTCGCAGCTTCATTGATGATGTGAAAGTGATCAGCTGTGTGCGACGTCACCCGTCAGTCCAGCTGCTTGTGCTCATGTGGTCGTTGTGGAAACATGCAGATCATGAGAAAAACAGGCTGTGTGTTGACGGCCGAACAGCTGATTGAACTGCGTTTGATCAGCGATGAAGTCAAATATTGACAGAATCCAGTGGATCAAAGCCAGAGGCCCAAAGAGTCGATTTCAACCTGAATGAAACCAAACACGTGTACAGACCCAACGCTGCGTTCAAGTGCAACGGGAACATTCAGGAGCAAAGATGTGTTCCACAATAACAAACCCTAATGCTGGGACTGAGGAACATAGGTACTAGAGAACATAGATACTGGGGAACATAGGTACTAGGGAACATAGGTACTGAGGAACATACATATTAGGGAACATAGGTACTGAGGAACATAGGTACTAGGGAACACAGGTACTGGGGAACATAGGTACTAGGGAACATAGGAACTGAGGAACATAGGTACTAGGGAACATAGGTACTGAGGAACATACATATTAGGGAACATAGGAACTGAGGAACATAGGTACTAGGGAACATAGGTACTAGGGAACATAGGTACTGAGGAACATAGGTACTAGGGAACATAGATACTGGGGAACATAGGTACTAGGGAACATAGGTACTGAGGAACATACATATTAGGGAACATAGGTACTGAGGAACATAGGTACTAGGGAACACAGGTACTGGGGAACATAGGTACTAGGGAACATAGGTACTGAGGAACATAGGTACTAGGGAACATAGGTACTGAGGAACATAGGTACTAGGGAACATAGGAACTGAAGAACATAGGTACTAGGGAACATAGATATTGAGGAACATAGGTACTAGGGAACATATGTACTGGGGAACATAGGTACTAGGGAACATATGTACTGGGGAACACAGGTACTGGGCAACATAGGTACTGAGGAACATGGGCATTGGGGAACATGAGTATTAGGGAACATAGGTACTGGGGAACATATGAACAGAGGAACATAGGTACTAGTGAACATAGGTTTTAGGAAACATAGGTACTAAGGAACATAGGAACTGAGGAACATAGGTATTAGAGAACAAGGTACTGGGGAACATAAACCATGTTTAAATGTTCGCATTAAAAACTATCCGTTCTAAAAAATAAAATAAAAAAACTGTGAATATGCTCAAAAACTGCGAACAAACATGAAATGTATCGACAGAAATGAGTGCGACTTCGATAACATTCTTCCTGTTCCTCAATGTTCTGTGTCTTTGTGGAACCAATGCACCGATGAATGTATTCCACAGCCGGTTCGCGTTTGTTCATGTCATTCGTATTTTTTTAAACAGTATTTTATAAATGTAAACATTGTCATAATGTAATTAGAAATATATAATTATTACTGTTATTATTGTAATTTCTGGCCTGTTTGAGTTAATTTTGGACCGAACATGGAACCTGAACGTGGAACCCGAACTGGAATGATTGTGACAGCGCTGCTTTATTCCGTCGGTTTACTAACAATATCAGCAGAAGATGGTGCATGATGGGTAATTTCAGAACTCTAAACTGGAAATACTGACTCCGGGGGGAAATAATATCTGGTGTAACGGCGCTGCCTACATTTTTATGGCTGAGTTGATGTTTAGTTTCACATTTATTGATCTGTGGAATGAATTCACCGCCGCCGCTGTCGTTCCCGTAAGATTCGCCGACATTAACCTTTATCTCGTTGGGAGGATATAAACAGACTTTCTCCACAGGATTATTCGGCAGCTGGTGAATATTTCCCCACCGACAAACCTGGAACCGACACAAAAGTCCTTTTAGCGTTGTTGTTGTCGTTGCCGTGTGTGTATTTCAGGCGTCCAGAACTCGATGGCTGATGGATGTGATGTGGCTCTGGTGTTTAGTCCAACCAGATCTGATCCTGCGCTCGCTGAGGTCCGCTCCGTCAAACTGTTTACACGTCTGAACACTCTGTACTCTACGTTTGCGGCTCATGTTCTCACAGTGTTTCTGCACTGGACGGGAAAGTGTGGAACCCAGAGGAAAAGTCGAATAAAACACGCGTGTTTGTGTATCGGTCGTACTGGTTTTAACCGTTTAAGACCCAACGTTGTAATATTGCAACAAACAACATTTACCGTATTTTCCGGATTATGAGTCGCAGTTTTTTTCATAGTTTGTCTGGAGGTGCGGCTTATACTCTGGAGCGATTTATGTGTAAAATTATTAAGAAATTATTATATCACTCCACGTATTATTTTCACACTAAAAGCACAAGAAGGCGCTCTAGGGCTGTGTTGATCATTTCAACATTGGCGGTAACTGACGTAAGCAACGTAGAATTATTAAGATTATTTTAGTTTTCAGCTTTTCATGACAAAGATTTATACATTGAATCCATTTCTTCGATCTATTACTTTAAAGAACATTGTTTTAACTGAATTTCTGTGTTGCATTTACTACAAAGTGAAGACGAAAATCCAGATGTGAAAAATGTGATTCGGAGCTGGTTTAATAAATAAGTAAAATTTATTCCATGTTAGTTTGTTTCGCTAAGGACAGATTTGGCTACTTGGGTGTTTGCATAAAAAGCTACTAAAATTGACTGTATTTTACTTTCTTCTAATGTTTAAGTTAATTTATTTCAAGGATAAAATTGTATGACAAATGAAAACAGGAAGTGAATAAAAATAAAATAACATAAATTATTGCACGTCTTAGCGATATGAATATTGTACACACATATTTGCGATGTATTGTTTAGTTCTAATAGAGGCAGAACCTCACAAATTCTACTTTTTATTGACTCTTGATAGAACATGTCGGTGAGATACAGGGACGTTTTTATTTGTCTGATGTTGACCTTGAACATTTGTGCCAAAATTTGTAGAAGTTTTGTTGAACTTTTGCCTTTTTAAACAGTTGATGAAACCCTTTTATGGAGACGTTTCAACAGTTTGACAGAATATCTTCACAAACGTTCATTGGTGAAAATCTGTCAAAGCCAATGTTTTTGTTTTTGATGCAAAGTCACATGTTTTTCCCTGAATCTATGGACTATTAAGGAATATCCTCCATGTTTACAAGCTTGTATTTATTTAGGATAAAACACGATGATAAAATAAGATCCGACTTTATTGATCCCACCGTGGTGAAAGTTCACATGTAGCGGCGGAAAGTTAGAGATTTTTTTTTTTTTAAATTTCGGACAAAACTTTAGAATTTATCCAATGTTTAGATGAGGGTTGGGTATTGAAAGGGTTTCATTCGATACCGATGCCAAATCGATATTTTCAAAGCAGTACCAGTTCCTAAACGGTATTTAAATCGGTACTTTCAAAAGAAAAAATAATCCCACACACAGAGAATGCGAACATGACTTTAGTACTTTTACTTTGACACTCTCACGCCGGATGTTTGTGATGTAACAGTGTTTCTTAGACAAGGTGGTGAGTCATCGGGGCGTTGCGGCATTGCGCGTACAGCAGGGCGGTTTGTGGCGCAGCGTTCCACGGATAGCGTACCGATAGCGTAGGACAGACTTATGTTTTCAGGCATCGATTACATGTTGAAGCCGCTGCATCTTTCTGTGTGAAGAGGAACCACACTTTAGAACCTTTAGAACCTTTGACATCTCTTCACCAAGTGCGTGACTCGACAGTTGCCGAAATGCACGTTTCATTTGGGTTTTCATTACTACCGTTAACTACCGTTCGCCCCGGTTCCGTACTTATGTCCCTATGTTTTGGACCCGATGTCACCATTTAATGTTGAAAAATGAGGACTGTGAGGTTACTGAGCTGTAAAGTCTGATCTGGTGAAGTTTTAAAGTATTTCCCCTAAAGTGACTTGAGTCTTTCAAAGTGTTTCTGACGGTGTTTATTGTTGCCATGGTTACTGTAAGTTCTGCGTTCCTGGATCATTCATTACCGGCTGCTCTGAGTTATAATCTGACACATACTACTGCTGTTGGTGACAGGAAGTGTTTTTTGTTTTTTTTCCCAGGTGAGAATATGATTATTTACACTGTGCACTGGTTTTATTGCCTGATTGTAGCGGTTTTGCTGATGGTTTGAATCCCAACTGTCACCATGAAGGACGGTCGGCGCCCTGGGAACGGTGTCACATAGGAAAGTGTTTGTGAAATGGAATGACATCCTGACACATGATCTGTCGTTTTTTATTAACCCTCAACCGAGAGGTATTGTCATCATACCGTCTGTCTGTCTGTGTGTGTGTGTGTGTGTGTGTGTGTTTGTGTGTCTGTCTGTGTGTGTGTGTGTGTGTGTGTGTTTGTGTGTGTGTGTGTGTGTGTGTGTGTGTGTGTGTGTGTGTGTGTGT
>JAPSES010114479.1:0-17251 GCA_029822895.1 Maxillicosta whitleyi | reverse complement strand
ATTATTTACAGTGATACACTTAGCTGGGGATTAAACTACCAACCCTGCAGGTTGTAGACTTGAGCCACAGACACAATATTATGTATTTGAAACATTATTCACTTCCCCCTCATTACATGCTGTCGTACTTCAGGGGTGTCAAACTAATTTTAGTTCATGGGCCACATTCATCCTAATTTGATCTCAAGTGGGTCAGACCAGTAATAATAACATAATAGTTTGTAAGTAATAACAACTTCTAATTTCTCTTTGTTCCTGGGCATATAACTGACTTAAATTATGAAACTATTTACATTTACAAACTATCTAAATAAAAATAATGTAAATAACCTGAAAAAAATCAAATTTCTTAAGAAAAATAAGTGCAGTTTTAAAAATATCAGTACTTTATGACTCTGATCTACACAGGGATAAAACATTTAGTAACAGGAAGAATATTGTTAAAAATTGCACTTAATGTTCTTTAGATATTTGAGGTTGCTCATATTTGTTCAGGTTATTAACATTTTTTTTGTTAAAGGATAATTTGATAAAGTTAATATTTTCATAATTTAATAATGTTTTCTTGCACTAAATCAAAGAGAAAAAATTAGAATTGTCATTATTTATAGGTATAATGTCTTTTTTTTCTCCATATATTTCCTAATCCAGACATGCAGGTTTTTCATGAATCTGAAGTCTTATTCCAGGTTTTGTATGTAACCCATTGTGTCCACTGCTGTTACATGGGGAACCTGCCCATTTAAGCACATAAATCATGAGTGAATTTGCAACAGAGGTCATTTGTGTAAAACACTGTGCCTGGCATAATTACTTCAATTCCCAAAATGTACTTGAGAGAATAAAAAGATATTTAAAAAAATAGTAGCGTCTAATCTTTGTGTCCTTTTTATCGTGTTACATGTGGATTTTTGGATAAAAAATAATACAAAAATAATATAAAAATGTGTTTTAGCTAAAAATAGTTTCTCTTTTATCTCAGAAAACATTTATTTTTAAAATAGACCCAAAGTGTTTCCATACTTGCGTCATAACATTAGTCTACATGTGGTTTGAATTTTTAGCCACATGTCCTGTTTTTAGTACCAGTTTCATAGAAGCACTCAACTATATTTGATGTTTCTGCTGCTGTTTCATTACATGAAGCCACACGAGGCATTCATGAATTGGGGTGTGATGCCAGTGTTTTCTATGTCACGCACAAACTAACCTGAAGCACAGAAAAATATCAGCATTGGTCTGGATGGGGCACTGATTAGCATTTTGTCTATATCATCAGAGGAATTCTGTTTATGTGATGAATACATGATTACCCACAGGGCATTGTTACTACTACTATTTATGGATACTGAACAGGTGACGATGTGCATATAAACACAATCTATGTGCATATCATTAGAAACTGTGACGACATGTTGAGTATATAAGAGTAAGAACATAGTCTATATACATACATATACAAATATACATGTATAAATGTAGAACTCTTGTATTATTTAATTTAAATTTTTATTTCATTCATTTTATTTGATATTTTTTTGTAGTTTTTATTATTACTTTTATTTTCTTTTTTCTTTTTCCGCATTTCTACATATTCTGTCCTATAATTACGACAGTGGTACTTACTCCCACTTGTGCCTGAAAAACCTTTTTGCTATTGTCTCAGTCCATGAGTATAAATTAGTAGGGATGCAATGAAATGAAAATCTGTGGCTGAAGCCGAATAAAATATAAAAGGTTGGCCAAATACTGAAGTATTTTTTTTTTAATTTTTAGACATGTTTTTTAAAGAAAGTAAATGTTTATTGAATATTCCACAACACTAAATGGTTGATCATTCAAAGTCATGAACTCTATTACCTTCTTTGTGATTCCGTTTGCTTTGGCGCTGTCCTTTGCGAATTTTATGCTTTTTTCAAAGACGTCGGCCACGGATGGAGTGAGCGTGCTGGGACAAGAAGCTTTGGTTTTAGCTGCTGTTCAGGATGTGTGGCTTTTAAATGACTAATTAAAGCAGCGGCACTAAAGGTCTTTGCAGAAGAACCCCCTCTATAGATAGTTTAGTTGAAGACTCGTTCCAAGTTCTCTTCTCGCTCTCTAACACTTTAAAATATCTCCACAGCTAACATTTTACCGAGGGCGAGAGGTCACAGTGCCACTGCACGGTGTCTGACTATGTCATCAGGTCACATGCTAATATTCGGCCTTGCTTTAAACTCACTCCACCGAAGGTCGAATGTGGCTTTTTTTGCAATAATTGTCCAGATATTCAGCTACCAAATATTCGGTACATCCCTATAAATTTGTGTAAATAAATTTATCTTTCTTTGGAACATCCTGAAAATGACTCATGAAATAAAGGCTTTTTACAGTTTTTAATTTTTTCAACCAATTGAATGCATGCGTTTTTTTTTTATTTTTTACTCTATATGTTGGAAAATGTGATGTTATGAACACCAGCAACATATACAGAGAGCTGATGAGTGTGTGTTCAATGCAACTGAAAGGAGGCTGCCCACAGGAAATCCATGCTGCCGGTTGGGATAAGCCTGGCTCTCTCAGTCCAGCATTATCATTCCTGACCTGCCTTTGTCCTACAACAGACCCATTCTTTATGCACTAACTGCTTCTCTCTGTTCATTTCACCAAAAACAGCACATAGTTGTTAAACGACATCTAAAAAGGAACCTTAACCGTTAAGGTTTGGTCATTAAACTCAATCACATAAGTGTATTTTAATAACCAGGGAGTAACAAAAGCACAGAAAAAAAAAAGAAAAATCCAAAATTATATTCTGTAGTTACCAATTTATCACATTAAACAGCTGAGAGGATGGGTGGAGCGGAAAGGGAGGTGACAAAGAGAAAGAAAGCAGGATAGGAAGGGAATCATGGTATGTAATAATAGTTCTAGAGAGAAGAGTGAGCTGTTCCAGGTTGATACTCAGCTGTGAAACACACAGAAGGATTCGTCCATACAGAGGAGGCTTTGTCTTGGCTGCCTACGACCAGAACAGCCTGAAAAATCTTCCTCGATGGTGAGATTTGGGAATGGATGGACAGAAAAATGAGCAAAAGTGAAGCCAAGTACTGGTCAAAAGAGGAGCTGAAAGATTCTCTGACCCCTACTGCACTCCAGTTGTTCCTGTCCAGGCATGTTTCTGTCTGTCTGCTCACTGCCACATTCCTCTCAACTGCCCTTCAGACACACAAAAGGATTAGTTTAAAAAGCTACAAGAGTGGAAAAGACATATCCATTTCATTACCTGCATGAGAAAATGGAAAAAGTCCAAGAAATACCGTAGAGTTGTGTTAGATGAGGAGGAGAAAAAGACAAAATATGGGTCGAACTTACTGCAAATGAAGTTGTGAGAGGTGTCTGTGGTGTGTTTTATGGGGTCTCTGGGGGGGTGGGGGGGCAGTTTTGTTTAGGAGCCAGACAGAGGATGTTATAACGAGATTTTTTTTAAAAAAGCTATACTTAAAAGTTCAGTCTGTGGGATTTGCATGAGTTCATGTGCTTATTTAAGTTTGTATTAGACTCTGTTTTGTCATGCGTGCTGATTGTCTGATGAATCCACAGGGGGGAATCAATATGGTGGTCAATGGTAAAAGATGAACATTTGACCCACATACATATATATGTGTGTGTGTGTGTGTGTGTTTAAAATATAATGTCACATGACTTTAATTCATCAGTTGATTTATTAATTTACAATACCTAGAGTTGCCAGTTTGATTCCCCCAGACTGGCAGAGAAAATGGTAGCTGGTGTGCCCTTGAGCAAGGCATGTATCCCCCGTTTGGTCCCTGGACACCCGTCATAGCAGCCCACTGCACCTACCTGCAGTGTGTGGTGTGTTCCTGTATGTTCAGTGGTTACTGATGGGCCGATGGCAGTTTTTAGTTCAGTTTTGGTGTGTGTTGTGTGTCTACATGTGCAACAAATAATTACAGAAATCTTAATTTTACTAGAAAAGTCACAGCTTATGGTAAAGATAGTAAAGTAACTCCTAGTGTTATGTGAAACAGCTCAATGCACTGCATCTGTATTGCATCGTTATCACACGATACATGTCACCAACCAAAAAATGATTATTACCCCTGCACATTTGTTATTATACTTAGAGGGGAGGTGAAAATGTATAAAAAGAGGAGAAACTCACTGGAAAGCTGAAAAGTTTCTCTCCATACTTGATCCACAAATATTATACTGTGTAGTACCATAAGTCCACCCCTCTTGACAACCATCTGCTTGTCCATGAAGTGATATCTGCAGTGATGTTTCCTCAAACAACACATTTTAACCAAATGTGAAGCTTTGAACTTAACTTAAAAGCAGTGCCATAATGGAAAAACTGAAGTACAATGTTGAAACGAGATTAGCTTTGTTGTGATCTCTATCTGTCTGATGCTATCTCAGGAAGAAGAAGAGGTGGGTGGGAGTTTTATGTGTTTAACCCTGTCATAGTGCAACCTTGTGACCTGCAGTCATTCATCAATTTATTGGCCAGCCTGTGTTTTCTTCTGCCTGAACATGTTGGAGCTGGTCTGTGGATGGTTTTAGTGTTCAGTTGTCCTGAGGTTTCTTAAATATACTTACAAATATGGCCATTAAATCCACTGAACTATATCATGTTATGGTCTGCGTCAAGTTACGGCATTCTGTGTGTTTTTAGTGAGAGATAAAATAATAAAAAACATTTTGAGTGAACACATAAAGCCATGTGTGTGTCCGCCGTTCAGAGAGAAACTGTGCTCACATTGGACAGTGAAGTACTTCTGAGAATCAAGGAGTGGTCGGAGCCAAAACACACTGACAGTGTACAGAGCCATCTGGACGATAATTCATAAGAGACATACACACTCACACACAATCCATTTGAACAGAAAACTGAGAAAACCTTTTCATTTTGATTAATTAATGTTATACCTTAGATTTACAGTATCTTAAAGAAGTGATATTTTGCTTTTTAAATGGAATTATGCATTTTAAAACATTTCCCCGTGGTCTCCATGAACTATAAATTCTATACTTGGGTCTGAATTCTTCATTAATTCCACTCCACAGGTTCATCTTCAACCCTATTTCTGAGTAATGACACCAGAAAGGTGGATTTGAGCGCTGGCCTTTTAAATGCTTAAATGTAAATGAGCCACTTCACACCACACCCCCTCCACATTGTTGACCGTGCTGCTCTTACTTCATCAGAAGGCTTGACCTTATACGTGCAAATGTTGTGATGTAACTAGTTATAGACATAACAAATAAAGCAGGAATAAAACAGGTTGTAAAAATCCACTCGATTTTTGCCAAAATTAACATAAAGCTAGTTTTGCAGCAGCTGGAAGGTTTCAATACAAACTGTGAACTATTAGGGTCAAAATACACAAACAAATGAACCAAAGACTAATAAAAGAGGGTTTAACAAAATATTTCTCTGTTAAAACTAGAGTTTGTCACTTTCACCACTAGGGGGTGTCTCATTCAAACAATATGAATATCAACAATATCAAGTAACACACATGTGTTATTCATATAATAAAAGGAAAAGTCACATTGTCTTTTCATTGTAGTGAATTACACATACATAACCAAGAATGTGAAATGCAAACAATAGATGAGCTGACATATGTAATTACAATACTTTATACTGCATATTAGCTGTGTGATTTGATATGTTTTTTTGGTTTTTTTTTACATCTTTGTACTTTTTAATTGCGATGTGTGTATTTGGTTTGATTCTGTTTTTCTTTTTATTCTCCTCTGCAGTGAAATGTATTGCGCCCTAATTTTGTTGTATTTTATAGTATGTATGATAGTAGAATTATAATAAAGACTATCTATCTATCTATCTATCTATCTATCTATCTATCTATCCATCATAAATGAATGGATAAAAATACTAAAACTGTATAGACTGTATGTCTCTAACTTTTATGCTTGCTGTAAACATCTGATATACTTATAAATATATTAAGAGTCCCAGTTGTTTTTAAAGATTTTAACGCAGAAATTATTACAGTAATATGCTGCAATTCATATAGTCTTCTCTGTTTATATGGTTCAAAATGTGGATAAAATGTGTTATTATATGTCCAGAATACATGTTTTAACTGAGGCTTTAGATAGTTATATGTGCACATATGGGGACATCCAGGGTCAAAAATACTGAACATGTTGTGATAAGAGTGAACTGCTCCTTTAAAAACATGACATGAAATATTTTTGCAGCAGGAATTCCTGAGAGGGTGTGGTGGCTGCTGGGTTGTTTGGGACTGGACAGAAACTGGCCACAGCTTTCCATGCATCCCTCTTTCTTTTCTCTTTCATTCTTTGTCTTTCCCTCCCTCCATCTGCAGAGGAACTGTCTCTCTGTTTTCACTCCCTCCAGGGGGGCCGTTGAAATGAGGCACTGACGTCACAGCCAGGAAACCTGAGGTGAACTCTGTCGAACGTTTATTAAAATAACATGACCGCCACTTACACACTGTCTAATTAAGAGAGATGGAAACAGAGAGTGAACCTAGTTTCCCTCTGGTTTGGTTCTGATGAAATAGTTTCTGAAAACAACAGGGATTAAGATCTCATCTAAGTGCAGTCTAAACACTGTGAGGGTTTTGGAACTGTGCAAGAACTAACTTGTTAACTTCTTAAGTCATAAGTTATTTCACTCTAAATAGCCATCACAATATTTACTATATCTGTATCTTAAAATTACACTCATACCATGCTGCTAAACATCACCAAACAGGAGACAATAACTCCTTTAAAGGATGTGAACAAGTGCAGTATGAGTGGTATGAGCCTTTACTGGAGGGATGAGTTAGATCAGAGGAATGTTTCTTATACACTCTGTAAAACGGAACATACTTCAATGTGTCAGTATGCTATCTGTGTGTGTTTCTGCAGCTTATTACTTAGTATACAAGACACTTAAAAAAAACTGAGATTTGTCCTGTTGATGTTTCTCATGTCATGTAAGTGTTTCAGACAAAAAAAACAAAACAAAACATCAGTTCAGAACCTACAGTCGCAGAAAATATTATTAAGCCACCCTTTTTTCGCTTTAATTTCTTGTTTATCTTAATGCCTGGTTCAACTAAAGGTACATTTGTTTGGACAAATATAATGATAACAACACAAATAGCTCATAATAGTTTAATTTCAGAGCTGATATCTATCCATTTTCCATGTTTTCTTGATGAAAACCAAAAGAAAAGATCTTGCATGAATATCTATATCATTGCACTGACAAAAACAGTGCTTTTAGACATTCCATGTTTTCATTTCTCTTTGTTTTAGTCACATGATACACACAGGAGTTATAGTACTGGATTGCATAACCATTGTTTTTGATGATTTTTGATGGTGTACTTTTTTGTGTGAAACTGTAGATCCATTGTTCCCAGCTGGAACAACAACATATATATATCTTGACAGTGATTGAACCCAGTGCTTACTGTTGATTTAAGTATTTACTGGATTTAAGAAAAAGATGGAAAATAGCACAAAAAGGAAAGAGCACATTTCATTTCACACAGACACACACACCCAAACACACATACATACATACACACACACACACACACACACACATATAAAACAAACTTAAAAACTTAATCCAAAAAGACCCATTGCTAATTTAGTGGCAGATCCCAAATGATTTTTTCCTGTATATTTTTTTTTACCTCAAGTAATTTATTACCATTTATTCTAATAATATGGTTGATATGTTGCATTCTTAAGTGGAAATCAGGTATTTTTCTACATGCAATTTACTGATCATGATTAATGTCCATAAAAGCTCAAACTAAAGTTGAAGGTTATTAAAAAGAGAGAAGTTGGAGGAAAGAGTGATTTTTGTTCAATAAAATCTATCATTAATTGAACATAAAAACAAATGCCTCCATCCACTGTTATTTATCAAACCACATCGGTTTTACATGTGACTCAATTTTGTAGAAAATTACAGTGTTTCCACACCCAAATGGGTCATATCTGATCACCACAAAAGACGACAAACTGCATTTTACACCAATTATTTACATGTATTGATAGAATTAGTGGATCAGTTATTCAACTGTATATAGCACTAAATTATTTTGGTTACCAGTGGGTGTTTGAGACTTTATGGGTGAATGATACTGACACTGTAAAAAAAAAAAAAGTTGTTAGTATATACTATTATTATTATTATTATTATTATTATATTATCCTATTGTGCCTTGTACACTGGCCTTCATTTATAGTTCTATCCAAAACCTTTGGAAATTTCCAGGAATATTCAACAGAATGTGGTCACAAAGCACAACTAATTTAGTGGAAAAGGCCAATCAGATAAAATCATAGGAGACAGACAGGATTGAGTCATGGGAGATGTTGTTATCAGTGCCACTGAAGGTAAATACCCACATATATCCACATTATGTTTAGTGACATGCATTTCAAACAGATGATAGACTATGTGACTTATTTCACACATGTTAATAAAGGTATTTCTATGTCAATATGTGAATATGAATGAGAGACGTGAATGTAAATATAGAGCAGACCTTGAAATTTACATAAATAAGTTATGGATCGATCATTTCTTATATAACCTCAAGGCTATGAGAACTGTTGGAAATAATTGATAGGATACATGCACTCTCAGACAAGAAAAAAAAAAAGACCTCGATTGATCCTTGACCTTTCATTACTGGATATATTGGTATTCTTTTACATCACACAACATTTATGCAATATCACAATAAATGTCATCGTTTTTATTTGTGGTGGTAGTTGCATTAATCTTTGCCAGTATATTGTATTGATAGTGTTTTAAGTCTTGTCCATGACATGCCAAAGATTATCAATGACGTTCTGATCTAGACTCCATAAAGGTCAATCCGTGTGTTAAAATGATATTTCATGCTTCGTGAACTACTCTTTCACAAACAGATCAGGACAAATCCTATCATTGTCATCTTGGAATATGTCTGTGTCATCAGATCCACTGATGTTCAAACCTGGTCATTCAGTACTTTCAGGTTCATCTAACCTCATTTTATGGACAGAATATTAATAAACCTAGACCTGAACCAAATGACTCAACCCCCGATCCTAACACTAGCCCCACAGGCTTGTACTGTAGACACTAAGCATGATGGGTAATCACTTCATTCACCTTCCTCATCACTTTGGACCAGGTTCAATCTGGACTCATCAGACCACATGACCTTTTTCCGTTGAAATACAGTCCAATCTTGATGCTCTCCATCAAACCTACTGTATCAGTTAGACTGAAAGGACGTGTTGCAGATAAACATTAATTACAGTTAATATTATATGAAAGTAACTGAACTATTTTTCTAGTTTAACCCATAAAGATCCAAACAGCCACCAGCGACCGAAACCATCTACTGATCTAAAATGTTTAATACCTGTTGATCCAATAATCCTATCAATACATGTAAATAACTGAGGTAAAATGCAGTTTCTCAGCTTTTTATGGTCAATAGATATGGCCCATTTGGATGTTCAGAGGCTCTGTAGTTACCATGGAAACACTGTCATCTTGTGCAACATTGATTCATCGGTAAAACCCATGGAGTTGGATCAATCACAGTGGATGGACACACTGGGTTTATGTTCAGTTAATGATATATTTTACTGAAAAAGTCACCTTGTCTTTGGTTTTCTTTGTTCTTGATGTAAGAAACCTCAACTATAATCTATGTTTTTATGAACATTACCATGAACAACAAATTAAATCATGGAGAATATTTCATTTTGAGAGAAAAAAAATGCAAAATACAGAGAATAATATTATAATAAATGGTGATAAATTATTTAAGGAAGGTCAAATAGAGAGAAAACATCATTTGGGGAACTGACACAAAAGTAGCGTAGGGTCTTTTTGGGTTAACGTGTAGTACCAATGATGGCCACTAGAGGCAATGATCACATATCAATGATCATATTATGGCTGACTGGTATCAGTACTCACATCAATGAAATGTACTGCATAAATATTAACTTCAAACCAGATGAAATATATCACTCTGTTGTTCCGTTTCCATAATAAAAAAACAATATATATATTACGAAACCTCTTATCAAACAAACTCATCTTGCTCAGAGTAATGTTTGTACTTGTAACACTAGACTCTGACACACAGGCTGGTCCGGCTCATGCATATATGTACCGAACTGTTACTATTTAAACCTACACTGGACATCCACAATAGTTACAGATTTACAGATCATCCTTGATTACATCCCTCATGGCTTCATTTGTTGACTCAATTAACTCTGTGGATTAAAACTGTCACTTCTGACTGAACCCGCTGCGTGATTTGCACTAACTGAACACATGTGATCTAATCTCTCCCAGCTCGTCTCAGCTGCTCATATCTGATGTTTTCATCTGCCACTTCATCATGGGAACTAGACGTGATTTCACAGCAGTAACAAAGTGATAAACAGAAACACATTGTGAAAAAAGTGAAAAAGGTTGATGGAATACAGATAGCACATCAACACATCCAGAAAATTACAAGTATATACTCTGTGTTAACATTTCACACAAAAAATATGTATTGAGATAAGCAATATATTAAAAAAAAACTTGATGGGAACAAGCTGTAACTGTTCTGCGTCTATTTAAGGATACGCATGACTGTCATCTTTAAATGGGGGAAACATGGTTAATCCAGAACAGTGGAAAAAACAGACACTGGGCCCCATACTTCATTACATTAAGTGGTCCCTTAAGACCATGAAATGTCGGCTGGTACAAACACTAGGTGGCTGATGACAGTAAGAAGATGGCAGTTGACAATTATGCAGCTGAGGTACTCTGTGTAAAATAAACATTGCATAAGGTCGCTGTCATTAAAACACACTTTGCCAAAGTGAGACAATGCTGTATGATTACCTGCACGACAGACCGGTTCAACAACGAAAAGCAAAACTACAAAAGAGGAGTAGAGAGACTGAGAAAGTGGTTGTTTTACCAGATAAAATAGCTAGACATGCCCGGGGATACTGCTCACCTAATATACGCAATGATGGACAGATTTCAATATAGCCAGGAGCAAAGGATCTTCATAGAGGACACGATGAGCACACGGGTGTCAGAACGACAGAAAATAAGGTGTCAGCTGATGGAAAGTCATCATTTAACACATGACAGAAACACATTTTTCCATCACAGGAAGTGGTATATTTAGAAAACCCTTGTGAATGTTTGAGTAGGCCTGCTGCAAAATATTTCATGCTGTAGTGTTAGGGATTTGACAAGTTTCAACAAGATAAATGTGAGGCTTTTAAAGACCGTTTTAGAACCATTAAGACAGCAAAGAGTTGTTTTGGAATTTTGTCTCGTCACTCTGGAGCCAGTGACAGTCCTGATGTAGATATACAACAATCTTGGGCGGGCGTTTGCTGGTGGTGTTTTACACCAGCTTACCAGTTTTCCTGACTTCCATTATGACCTTATTACCTTTATATCATTACATCTAATTAAATAGTTTAAAGCCTAAGATTTAAGCCTTAAAGACCTGAACAACCACTGACAATCAAAATCATCTACTGATTTAAAATGTTTAATACCTGTTGATCCACTAATCCTATCAATACATGTAAATAATTGGTGTAAAATACAGTTTCTCATCTTTTCATGGTCATCAGATATGACCCATATGGACATTCAGAGGCTTTGTAGTTACCATGGAAACAACGTCATCCTCTACAACATTGATTGACCAGTAAAATCCATGGAGTTGGATCAATGACAGTGAATGGAAAGATATGTTTTATGCTCAGTTAATGATATATTTAACTGAAAAAGTCACTTTTTCTTCAGTTTAACCCTAACTATTATGAGGATCTGCACAATCAGTAAAATAGATATAGGAAAATACATAGCCTAATTTTCACTGAAAAAACATAAAATGCAGTGGATAATATTATAATAAATAGGGATAAACCACTTAAGAAAGGTTAAATACTGAGAAAAATTCATTTGGAAACTGACACAAAAGTAGCGCTGGTTAAATAATGTGTTAAATATGCTCAAATACTATTGTTTGCTGGTATATTGGATTGTGTCGTGATGGGAGCTGGTCATTAACCAACTCTATGTGGATGTGGATGATTGTCTCTTGTATACATAACAGCCTGTGCACTGATTTCAGATAATTTTTCCACCAAAAAAAAAAAAAAAATCCTGATGCTTGGTCCCACGTTCTCCAATGCTTTTAAAACAGCAACATAATAATAACTTTATCTACCATTGGCTGAGAAACAACCCTCCAACCCACATTTTATGTAAGCACTAAAGCACGTTCACATTTTATAGACTTTTTAATCACATTGGATTTTAGATTTAAAAGTCTAAAAAAAAAAAAAGCCTGAATCTTCACATTGATACATAGGATCTGTGGACCCTAAAAGCTCAAGTTAATACCACTAAGTCCAAACTCAATGGATATATTTGATATATATTAGTAAACATGTACAGTAAACTACTGATGGCTGTTGTTGTTGTTAAATGGGTATAAATTAAGAAAGTATTCATGGGAAAGATATCTTATGAATTAAATTATCTTTTTAATGAACCTAAGAAACTATTTGTTCACTACGCAGGTTTGTTAATGGGGATGGATGTACATTTTTGTTAAATATGCAGCATTACAATGATCAAACCCAATAGAACCACCTATAAAGAATCCCACCCTCTTTGCAAAAATACATTTCTGAAAAGCCCAATACTCTGATCCTTTTTTTTTTTTTACTTTGTACAATTCAGGAGGCGGAATAAAGGCAACTTGGAGCAAACAGGAACAGACCCGTCCAAATGAAGGTAGAGCATATGGCTCATCTCAGTGGGACTTAAGCCCCCGGACACAACCCCCCCCCACAAATATTTGGTTTCCTCTTGTCCCCTACACCCACACTGATGATTGCTCCATATTTTAGAAGGAAAGTATAAAACAAAGGCAGAGGAACAGACAAACAATATTTTGTATTTTGTCATTTTACAAGAGAAAAGTAGTGTCTCATTCTGCGTGAGTGTAAAACCAGCACAACACAGCTAATCTCTGGAGTCCCTGGACATAACGTCATGTACATTACTGTCTCTCCTGAAGCCTAGACTTGCCAAAACACAGAGATAGAGTGATCAACAAGAGTGAATTCAATAAACATTACAGCTCTACTGAGAAACAAGTCATGGAAACATTGAATCAGAGCCTAAAAAAATAGCTTTCATCACCTCTTTGAATTTATTTTATGGACTGAAAAATAAAGTATATTTAGCACATTCAAGTACAAGACAGATTGTGCCGCCAATGTCTGTTTTAGAACAGGAAACGTTTTGTACTTGTAAATGTCCTATAATTTTTTTTTTTTTTTTTTGCAAAGGAAGGCAAATTTACAAGCAGATAATATACTGACACAGATAAGATACAGTAATGCAAAAATGTTTGTCATACCATCTTTTAAGTGTCATGAATCTATTTAACAGTACAGGTGACCTAAGTGTTTTTTTTTTTGTTTTTTTTTACACTAAACAGGCTGCAAACATTAATGTTGCAGTGAAGTCACACATTGAGAAACTGCATCTTAAAATGTGGTCTGGTTTGGTTTATTATCGCATCTAGTTTCAGCAAAATTATCTTTACACTGCAAAAATCTAAATCTTATCAAGTGTATTTTTCAAATGTTTCTCATTTCTAGTCAAAATATCTCATCACACTTAAAACTAGGAAAGCACTCGGAGAGCACAAACCTCCGCCAAGCACCACAGTTCAGGTCACACATTTGAAGACACATAGTCACACGTGGAAACATAGCTGCTAACATTAGCAAAACATTAGCTGCTAAATGCTACAGTATGGTAACTTCAACCCTATTGATGGAAAGTTGTTACGTTAGCCTTACTCCCAATGTTAAGGCATGTTCTAGCATTTATAAATGAGACCATGAACCAAGGTGAGCCTAAATAAAGTGTTAATAGCAACTCACCGTGTAGAAAATGCTCACTGCATAGCCGCGAATAGATGGACGGATGCCAGTCTTTGCCGTTGATTGCCACAATCCACCTCAACCTTTTCTCTTTATTTTTAGGAATCCGGTAAAATGTCAGGTCTGGCTTGTAGCCCCGTCTATTTGCGCAACCCACGGCACAACAGGCGCTCACCATGTTTTGCGAAATCTCTGTGTTTACGTGTTACTGGAAGGGTTACTGGATGAGTTACCACAGATGCCGGTACATAAATACTTTACTTCCGCCACACAGCATTTAGGCATGCAGAGACGTGACGTCACACGCAGAACATGAATATGACAAAAACAGGACTTCCACTGCCATCTGGTGGACATTTGTTAGTACTACAACAGCGTCAATAATAACTAATAGAGAATCTTTTTTTTTTTTTTTTTAAATCCTGGATCCAGATGGTGATCCGGATCACCTCCAAAAAGTAATAACTTCCAGATCTCGCCATTACCAACCTATCCTGAAAATTTCATCAAAATCCATCCATAACTTTTCAAGTTATGTTGTACACAAACAAACAAATAAACACAGGCAAAAACAAAACCTCTTTGGCGGAGGCCACCTATAAAGAGTAACTTTTCAATGAGATATAAGAACTAAATTTTAGACAATACATCTGGAAAATCTTATTTCAAGAAATCTTACCAAAATAGTTTTCACTTGTTCCATTGGAAGATTTATTATTATTAATTTTTTGTTAATTCAAGATTTTTATTTTTTTTTTTGCTTAATTCAAGCAAAAAAAAAAAAAAAAAAAAAAAAAAAAAAAAAAAAAAAAAAAAAAACAAAGAAAAGAAAAGAAAAATCTGCCAATGGAACAAGTGGAAATTATCTTGGGAGTTGAATACTGTTAAGCCTCCTATTCTTTCATGTTCAGAGATTCTAGAATTGGTTATCATTTATTTTTTAGTCTTTTGTTCAATCTTTATACATAAATATTTAAAACTCAAAATCAATAAGATCTACCCTCTCAGAGCATCCTACAAATAGTGGTCATAAAAGACACTGGTATAACAGCTTCTCACTACGCTGCCTACAATGGGATGATTTCCAAAACAACTTGCTGTTTAAGGCAATACTTTATTGATCCCACCATGGGGACATTTAATAGTTCATAGCAGAAATATGAAACACACCAGTGCAAAAGAAAGCTAGGTAGAAATAAATGTTCTTAAAAGTAAAAAAATAAATAAGTATAAAATTAAAAGATATTTACATATTCCCATAGTGATTGCACATATACATGATGTTATGTGGGGTTGGAGGAGGGTCACTATGCGCTGTTCTACAGTCTGATGGCTGTGGGGAGGAATGACCTGTGGAAGCCCTCCTTTTTGCACAGGAGATGTAAAAGTCTGGTGCTGAAGGAGCTTAATATGTATGTTTATGATTGATTTATTGATTTATTGATTGACAGCACTTCTTTCAGCTGTTGTTGTTAAAGTGCTTTATAGATAAAGTTGGAACTGTCAAAACTCAGGGGAAGTTAAATCTATTGCACAAACTCAAGAAGATATTACTCTTGGTCTCATGATGTAAGTGCTTGTAAATGTGACACTAGAAATTATTTAAAAATTAATTAATTTATTGTTGAAGTTGTTTTCTCTTTTTATGTTTATTGTTCTGTCAATGTCTTTGCTGCTATATAAACCACGTCACTTGAAATGTCTTACATCTTGTTTCCATCAAGTAAAATGAATGATATATACAGGTTAAATATAAAACTTTGTCACCATCTAGTGGTGTCTTCTGCTTACAGTTTTATATTTGGTCCGCCTTCTCCACAAACTACAGAAGAAGACCACCTGTCCATGGGTCTATTGTTGGGGTCAGGAGTTTATGTGAAAACCAATCCTCCCATGGGAAGTGGCCAGAAAAGTGCAGGCTGCTATTTACAGACCTCTCGATAATGAGGAGGCGCGGGTGGAATCTTGGAGCAATGTTCCCTTTCATCAACGCATATACACACCTCCCCAAAGCTGTAAAGATACTTCCAGCTGTATCTCTTCCACTCCCTCCAGTTTTAAACAGGGGGAAATAACAAGGTTCTATTTGTGCATTTGAAGAAAACAAGCAAAATGTGACCATGAAAAGGCCTTTAGGTTGATTTTATTATAGGCTCATATAAAATGAAGCACAAATGAAATCAGAGTGTGAGTTGATTTTACTTTCCAGTACAGTAAGTTGCAAAAGTACACATGTCAAGTAGAAGCACAGACAATAAACAACAAATAAAAGTTGTGATTCAACTTACTGGTTCAAATAAATGATAAAAAGTATAAGCTCGAAGTACAAAGTTAAAAAGCAAAGCACATTTCTACATGCTGTTTCTGCGCAAATTAAACCTGACAGTATATTAATAAAATATGAACACTATTAAAATATTCTACCTTCACTTTAAATCACTTTTTAATGTTAGTGACTGGTTGAATCAGTATGACACATTTTCCTCTCAGTTCAGTCTCTGTTTCATTTAGTTTGATGATTTTTGCCATTTTTGTCTGTTAAATGTTATGCATGATATCATCAATAATGTATAATTCCCCTCAAATTCTTCAAAATTAGGCTTATTTTGAAATTGAAGTAGCAAGTATAGATATTTGTGTTAAAATACAGAGTAAAAGCAAAAAGTTAGAAAAATAAACACACCCTAAAATACCACAAAGTAGCATCAAGCAGTTCAATAAATTGCATATACAGTCAACATGTCAATCATCTACAAAGACTTTTTAAGGATGTTCTTAAAGAAAATAGATCAAATGGATATCTACACAAAGTAACAGGAGCAGTTCCTAAAGGTCTACTTTGTCAAATCCTTTATGTTGTGGGTTAAACCAGCCTGTGTGGGTCCCCTCCCTCCCAGCCCAGTGTTTATTAATAAACCTAAACAGACATGAGGTAGTCATGGCCACACATAACAGCCCGAGCTGAGAGGAGGCTGGGTCAACTGTCCTACCCGACCCCCCCCACACACACACACTCTCTCCTTCACTTCATCGGTGCACACTGCTCCCGCTCATTCTTTGCTTTGTCGTTGGAACCACAATCTCTTTTGAACAGATCTACATTAAGGATTCTGCACATGAGCAAACGAAGCAGAAGCATCTACTGACAGGTAAGTTCATCGAAGGTTGTGTGTGTGTGTGTGTGTGTGTGTGTGTGTGTGTGTGTGTGTGTGTGTGTGTGTGTGTGTGTGTGTGTGTG
>JAPSES010114408.1:0-17263 GCA_029822895.1 Maxillicosta whitleyi | reverse complement strand
CAGGTTTGGGACAGAATGGTTCAGGGACAATGAGACATCATTTTCACACATGGTTTAGCCTCCATAAAGTCCAGATGGTTCGATTCTGCATCATCAATAATCAAAAAAGTAATGAAACTATGGATGGAAAAAATATTATGAACCTTATTGTGGCACTATGTAAGTATTATGTAGTAAAAAAAAAAAAAAAAAAGATGTGACAGTGAATGTCTCCTGAAATCAAAACTGAAGATGGTGCAGTCAAATATTACATGTGTGACTGTTTTTTTGGCCGACAGTGAATGTATATACAGTTCAAACAGGTCAGTAAGCACTTCTTCATGATACTTAACTGAACATCAATGAAAAATGGTCCTCCATAGTACCACAAAAGATCAATATATCAATACATTATAATGCTGTGCCACTAGATTATGGAGTCTTATAAACCTGAAATGAATTAACACAATAATTAAAGGCATCATGAGGTAATATTAGACTGTTAGATAGACTGTTAGAATATTAGATGTTTGATTAAGTGCTTATATGAAGTTGTTTTGGTTGGTTTTACATTGAAAGTTTATCATTTGTTGACGTCAGCTAATGTTATTTCTAACTATCTCAGTTGTTTAAATCCATGACATCAGCCTGTATGCTGATTTATCTGAAGACTGTATCCTCTGCTACATTAACTTGCACTACAACCACTAACTACTATCCTAGAAATGGAATCGGTGAACATCAACAAACAACCAGCCTCAAGCAAAAATAGTCTCCAGCCCAAACTTTACACAAGCATGTGCAAATTTCATATAATGGATCTTCAAAACAAGCTGAAGAGATTTTACCCTTTTTATTTTATTTTATTCCAAAGACTATCTTGCTGAAAAATGCTGTGTCTACACTATTCATATTTTTCTAGGTATTTTCCCTCTAAAATAAAAATTCTCTTTTACAAAATATTGTATCTGTGCACATGAGAACACAGCAGTGATAACAAACCACCACAAATTCCCAGAAAAACCCTTGTTTCTGCAAACTACAGACACTGCATCTATGGATTAGATGCAGCAGACGCAAACACTTAAATCTGATGTGAAGATGAGCAGCAACAAGTTAACACATATACACATAAGCTCATTTATGCATTCTTATATAGATGTCAGCATAACACCAATGCGAGTGTGTTGTTGATTACCACTAAATACTGTATTAAATTGATTTACACACCTATATGACATATATTTTCAGTACAATAAGCAACAATAGACATTCTCAAAGTTTGATTGGGATCTAAATCCAATTGGTTTTTGCTCACATATCAGGTTAGCCTATAAAATATATCGTCCCTGAAGCTTTCCATATCATCTACATCACCTCAGTATGAAGTTTAGACTAGCTGTTTGATTGAACACAGGTTACTTGTCGGAGCAGGGGTCTATGTAACAATGTAGATAATGTGGACTGAAGACAAAAAAAAAGAAAAAGGAGACAGAGGACAAAGACACTTACAATGGCAGTAAAAGGACATGAATAGAAAATGCACCAAAGGGTACAAATTGAAGGGTTAGTTGAAACGCTGAGTGACAGAAAGTGACAAAGATAAATAAATCATGAGTCAAACAGCTGACCACTGACCAGCTAATGGAAGAAAACTAATGAGCAGCCTGGATATGGGAGTACACAGCAGGGGGTCTCCAGAGAGTAAAGGTCAGAGGGACATGTAGAGAGGAGCTTCTAAATGGATGCCATATTTGTCTGTCTGTGCATCTGGCTTCAGGAAACCCATGGTAAACAGCATCTGATTCATGTCTAAGAGTTGGTGCTATGTGTTATGTTTAATGTCCACAGAAGACATTAAGATCTAACACTGTAGAATATGTCATCATCTTCATCATAATGCACCAATCCACCAAAACCACCATCATGTTTTCACTCTTCCTTTGCAATGATGGATGTCTGACAGGAGAGTGGATGTGGGTGGAGTTTTATTATGTGAGTCAATGAGGCGAGAAGGGGAGGGTCCTGCAGCAAATATGGCTCACATCAATCCTAGACAGGGGGACTATTCATTGTAATTCGTGTTATTGTATTTATATGGAGTCACAAGAAATGACCAGTTGAACATAAAATATCAAGTTTAAAGTTAATTATCAGAAAATTCAAAATGACTGTAGTCTAAATATGTGTGCAGAATTAACGGTAAAGAAATATTTAATGACTACAAGCAGCTATTTGCTAGCACACAAAATTCCCAATACTAACTTTATGTAAGCATGCTAGCATTACATAATGTAACTTTAGATATATTTTGGGGAATGTTAATAACAAAATGTATCCACAAACCTTCTATTAGCTTTCTGTTAGGTGTTTATTCTGTTTATTCTTTATTGAGGATCCCCAATTTTCCAAAATGGTAACATAAAAAGACTAGTAACGTTCAACCCTCAGTAGTGACTTTACACGTTTTTTTAATATCCTTTCTTATTTGAAATGGTTGTAATATTTAACCCATAAAAGCCCAAACATCCATCACCAACTACAACCATCAACTGATCTAAACTGTTTAATACCTGTTGATCCACTAATTCTATCAATTCATGTAAATAATTGTTGTAAAACACAGTTTATCATCTTTTCGTGGTCATCAGATATGACCCATTTGTTCAGAGACTCTGTAATGAACGTGGAAACACCATCATCTTCTACAACATTCATTCAACAGTTAAATGCTTGGAGTTGGATCAATGACAGTGGATGGAGATGCTTTAATGTTCAGATAATGATATATTTGAGTGAAAAAGTCACTTTTTCTGCAGTTTTCTCTGTTATAAATATAATAACCCTCAACTTTAATATGAGCTTTAATGAACATCTACATGATTAACCAACTAAATATTGGAAAATATCTGATTTATATTGCTAAAATACAAAATACAGAGGATAATATTATTAATAAATGGTTATAAATCACTTAAGTAAGGTTAGATATAGAGGAAAATGTCATTTGGGAACTGAAATAAAAGTAATGCTGGGTCTTTATAGGTTAAAGGAAGAGTGTTCCATAAAGAAATAACTATATATAACAGTGTTTTTCACTGAATTTGTTTTTGTGCATGGTAATGAGTGGGTGTGAAGTATAAAACACACCTAATGCGTTTATTTCACTTATATCCAACTCTACTTTTTTGATCTAATTGATGTTTTAATGTTTTCTAACTTCATCTAGTCAGCATGAAGAGTATATTGTGTACTGCCTTTGAAGGCAACATTACAAGAGGATGATTTTATGGGAAACATGAGTACACAGGATTCCTGACTTTACTGTGACAGAGCACACTGGCTCATCTCCTGCAGCGACCAAGCTTGTGTCACGGACATGGACCTAAACTGTGTCAGTAATATTCCATTAAAGGTGATAATACAATCAGGGCAGAGAGGCTTTCAACAGATTATGACAGCTGGAAGGAGAGCAACAGCATGTGCTTATGTGTATGTGTGAGTGTGTATGTAACGTGTAGGTGTATGTGTGTGTGTGTGTGTGTGTGTGTGTGTGTGTGTATGTAACGCGTAGGTGCGTGTGTATATGTATGTGCATGTGTGTATGCGTATGTGCATGTGTGTATGTGTGTATGTAACTGTAGGTGTTTATGTGCATGTGTAGGTGTGTATGTGCATACATGTGTAAGTGTATGTCTATGTGTGTATATGTGTGTATGTTTGTATGTGTGTGTGTGTGTGTGTGTGTGTATGTGTATGTGTATGAGTATGTGTATGTGGGTGGATAATGTCCCCTATGCTATATGTGTTATGCACCACATCTGTCAGTTTAGGTATAAAAAAAATAAAATAAAATAAAAAAACAGAAAAAAAACAGAAAAAAAACACAAATGTCCAGATGATTTCATAGTGGTGTTTTAGACTCCACTGGAGTGTTTTAGACTAGTTTCAGTTATTTGCAACGATTAATGGAATGCAAGTGCGGCAGTTTCACAAAAATAAAATAAAACCCTGCTCACATTAGATTAGTGTTACCTGCTGACCTCATGTGATTTACATATTATTCCTACATCTGTCTTATACCCAGCACAAACACGCAGAACATGCTGTCTGTGCTCAGTTTACTAGCGTGATCCAGCAGGCGTGAATAACAAGGTTCACTCTTTACAAGCCCCACACACACAACTGTTACCCCTTTCATCATGTTTTGAGTTTTTGCTCTTGTGATTTACCTTTGAAGCTCCTGTGAATGAATCCCTCTGCCAAAAATGCTATTGTAAGTTTTATTTGCACTTGCCAAGCACAGCCTCCCAAAAACAAAAAATAAAAGCATGGGGGGAAATGAAAATTATTGCAAATCACAAGCGAGGCAATGTAAGGGAAGTTTAATTGTACAGCACTAATCATACACAGGGTAGCTCAAAGTGATTTACAAAAGGCATAAAAAATAAATCACGACAAATGCAAAAGCAAGACATTGAAATTACATTAAAATCATAAAAGGGGGGGAAAGACATTAAAATCATTAGGGATAAAAACATGATTTTACAATGTATTCACACAGCAAATCACAGAGGAGTCATATAGAACAAATGTTGTCATATAACCCTTATTTTTGTTGAATGTAGTTGGTAATTTGCAATAGAATTTTTAGTACTATGGATAACATCTACAACTATAACAAGTTGTCAGAGGTAATGGCAGTCTCATGCAAATAACATTTTAATCCTAAAATGTGACTGGCCCTAGTAACTCATGGTAACAGTTAAAGCTTACATGATGTACTGGAATGCATCTTATCTGTTGGTGCCTATATTTTTCACCCTTAAAAACAAGGGAGATTTCAGAGTTTACAAGGTGCCTGAATGCATCTCCAGATACAAAAACATAGACTCCTACTAGAATTATTTTCATTCTAGGTAAATACTTTGATAATAACGTTTAACTGCTACTGTTCTGAATAGCCCTCAACAATTTAAGGTTGTCATTTAATTTCTGCTTGTGTGGCTCTAACATCCATTCATATCAAGTAAAAATGTCCAAAGCTTTTATTCATTCATTAATTTTCTGAGCTGCTTAAGCATTGAGCCGATCACAGGAGATACAAACAATCATTCACTCTCACATTCAGACCTACGGATGATTTTAGATCAACCAATTAACCCATAAAGACCCAGTGTGACTGTGGTAAATTAAATTTTTCTCTTTATTTAACCTTTTCGTAAGTGATTTATCACAATTTCTTGTAATATAATATTCAGTATTTTGCTAATTTTCAGTGAAAGTCAAGAATTGTTGATCATGTGAATGTTCATAAAAGGTCAAATTACACTTGAGGGTTATTATATCAAAAATAGAGAAAACTGAAGGAAAAACACACATTTTAAGCAAAGATATCAATGCCTGAACATAAAACAAGTGCCTCCATCTACTGTCATTGATCCAACTCTATGGGTTTTATTGGTGAATCAATGTTGTAGAAGATGACGGTGTTTCCACGTTCACTCTAAACGTCCAAATGGGTCATATTTGATGACCATGAAAAGATGACAAACTGCATTTTACACCAGTTACTGACATATATTGATAGAATTAGTGGATGAACAGTTATTAAACAGTTTAGATCAGTAGATGCTTTTGGTCGACAGTTGCTGTTTGGATCTTTTTGAGTTAAACTATTAAAGTACATGCTTTTAGATGGTGGGAGGAAGCTGGAGCACCCCCAGAGAACCCACACAGAAAGGTCCAGTGCCTCAAGACTCAAACCCTTGCTGTGAAGTAGCACCCTGCCACCATGTCCAAACCCTATTATTGTTTCATAGCTCAGTACTTAATCAAAGCTTTTCCAATACAGTAGAATGCCCTTTTATTTCTGCCCTTTTTAATCCATTAAAATAACCCACATCCACTGCATCTCAATCTTGTTTGGTGCTGCCCTCTTATCCCAAAATATCTGAAGCTTTACACAAATATGTAACCTTTTAACCTGTCCTGAATTCCAAAATGAACTCAGATGATTTAAGTAAACCAGATCAGAGTACGCCGCTAACGTTTCAGCCGGGGTAAAGCCGTAGAGAAAAGCAGCTGTTAATGTTATCTTGTGTGTACATGCATGTGCCAGTGTGTGTGTGTGTGTGTGTTTGTACGGAGCAAATCCCCTTTAAGAGGCCAGTTTTGAGCAGTCTGCTAATTATCACATTCTCTCTCATCTTGGATTAAACTACAATCGCACACACCCTCCCCCCACCAACACCCTGGCAACAAAACTCCACAGCAACAGTGTGGAAACAGGGCACCATGGTAACAGCCTCTCTCTCCTCTTTAAGCACTGATGGATGATGGGAAAATGTGTTTAGGTGGAGGGAAGTGTGGGACATGCTGGCAGCAAAAGGTGAATATTGGGACAGAAAAGGGGAAAACCTGCTGATAGTCTGAGCTGTAGAGGATGAGAGGAGGTGTTGTTCACATAAGCTTTACAGTGCAGCAGGTTCGAGCTGAGCAAGAGTGGGTATAGTGAAGGAGGAGAAGGACATAGCTGGAAAAATGCCAGAAGGAGGAGAGAAACTGGCAGTGCAGCGCTGAAACTGGAAGATAGAGAAGAGAGTGGCTGCAGGGGAAAGAGAGCATTAGAGGGAAGGGAAAAGAGAAAAGAGAGGGAGAGAAAAAGAAGCAGAGCTGATGCAGCTCCTGAGCAGAACAAATGTGTTTGGAGCTGCTGAATATAGGTCACACATCTCCAGTGACTGTTCCCTTCCCTCCACTCAAGCAGCTTTCTGCACTGTATGTGCTTCGCTGGAAATCTTGCATGATTTGGACCACAATCTATGAACCCCCCCAAGCTGGATTTTGTGTCACTGTGTAGTAGAAGTGTTTCACACAAAACAAAAGGGTTGGATATTGATGTTATTCCAGGACACATATCCTAAAAGCAGTAAAAAAAAACAAAAAAAAAAAACAATGAAAACTGCTTTGAAATTATTTGGTTTGTTTGCATGAATGTTTCACAAGCAGCTATACAGAATGCATCGAGGTGATTAATATTTTACAACAGAGCAAGTTCTGTGCAGGAATTCAACCTAAATGCGAGAAAGCTTTTATTGCTCTGTAACAAGGTTGGTTTATGGATGTGATAATATTTCTTTTTTCATTAAAACTTCTTCTGTTGGATATGGCCTCATTTCAAGTGATGTCAAGAGTGCACTTGAAACAGCATACGTGGATGGAAAAATGAGAAAAGACAAGGTTTAGCTGAGTAGTTTCTAATTATAAGTAATGATATTACATGTTTTCTATGGGTTTTTGGAACTGTTTCTATGCTTACATGAAGTTTGTATTGAAGTCTTTTTTGTTCTGGAGGGCACAGCTAACAGCTAAGAAGTGCTTTATTTGGCTTCATCTGTGAAAACAGCCGGTACTAGGGTTAGGAATGTCAGGGTACCTACGATACGAAACGATGCAAAACAATACAAAACAAAATGAAACGAAATGCTGCAATACGATGTGCAATACATAGCTCACAATAATGATAATATCTTGGTATGACATCAATAGTATTGATATACTACTCTTAATAACTTATGTTATAGCCGTGCGATTATAGGGGTGTATAAGTGGGGGTGCATTCCATAACTGACATAACTGATGTAAACATAACATGCTTTGAACGTCCAACTCCCGGCTTCCGTACCTCTGTTGTACGTTGGAGCTAGCATGAAATTTTCACAACTTCTAACGTGTATCCACTAGGCCCCTTTCACTGCTCAATGGACCCCCCAGGAAAGCTGCACCCCATGAATTTGTCATGTTTACCCCCCTTTATGGCATCCCAGCACAACACACACAACGGCATTTCATGAAAGTCTCATTTTAAATGTATTCAGAAAACATGACATATCATGTTTGTCATTCCACCCGTGTGTTGAATTTTTGTGAGACAGATTTCACTTGTACATACTACAAAGTCCTCATCCAGCTTTGTCCCATCTACACTAAAAAAGTCAAAGTGAGTCTACATTCTTGATTTAAATGATGTTGGTGCATCTTTCAGTTTAACTTCATTATATTAGCACCGTTGTTTGTTTTTTTCTTGTGTGACTTGTTTGTCATCCACTCACATGAGGAGCACCCCCTGGCTGACGTGTAAAACAGTGACTCCACTCTCTAAGGAGGAAGTGAAAGTAAAAGAAGTTTATGGCGGTTATGTTTTAATAGTAATGTTAAAAAACCAATAGCCGATGCTGCATGACGTCATGAGTTATGTGATTTATGTTTACGTGGCCATATTGAAAGATAACCCACAAGTTAGAAAAAACATTGCCAAGCTTGTTTGACAGATAACTGTACTTCATAACTGTAGTCATGGTCTGTGCAGTAATAGGCTGCTCAAACTAAGCGGGACATGGTGAAAAGTCTTTCTACAGGATCCCCTCTGTTTAAACCAACCAGGGGAAAAAAAAATATATATATATAAGGAACTCAGTGCTCAGAGTACCCAGTATGGTAGTACACCTATGATTGGCTGTATATTACCTAGAACCATTAAAAGTGGTGAACAACAAGGATGCAATGGTACAGGTTATCCATGGTTTGGTACATATTGCAGTTCTTGGGACATAGCGACTGAAAAGAAATTGATGTATAAATCTGTGTTAATGTTTCAAGTGTCTGCAGCACAATAACAAAAAGTACTTTTCCCAAATGTAGTGTTTGTACCTCAAGAACTAGTCAAACAAATGAACATGTCAAGTAATGATTATGGAACCGGTTTAAAAACAAAAAGTGGTGCGTAATGATTTCCATTAGGGGCTTTATAAATAATTAGAAACTAGTACCGATCACATCTGATGTTTGAAGAAATGCCCACCCAGCCTTTTTATGTGTGATGAAATGATAGAGGGAACTAGTGTTGCCAGTAATGGATGTAAGTGCAGTGTACTGAAAAAATCTATAGGTTTGAGAGTCTATATAATATATAATATCACAATACACTATGACAAGAAGATGGTCTGAATTATTTAGTTCCTATTTACCATGAGAAAATTAACTGTGATATTGTATAAATATTTATTTATTCATTTTGCTTCTTTATGTGTGTTGTAAAATGAAACCCGAAGGTTTGATCCAACCAGACCCATTCAAACTTTTATAAGCTTATAATACGGTCCACAATATCTACTATGACTACAGACAGAACATCAATATTAAGTTTGTCTAAATTAAGTTTAACAATAATTTGAAATGACGGTACAGTCAAAGGCTTTCTCCAATATTTTAGTGGTTGAGTGTGTGGCATCACAAATCCAATACAGTACTGTCTCATCCAAAATATAGACAAGTGGTTAAATAAGATGCTATTTTGTTAATGGAAATGAAGAGGGTGCAGTAATGAACCCTGTGGGATGCCTCTCTGGCAGAAAAACACAAAATGACCATTTCCCGTAATCACAAACTGCTCTCTATGAAAAATGTAATTAGTTAAATGGGTAAGACGGGACTTAGACTCAAAACCAAAATGACACAGGAGCATAGCACTGATAATAATGTCAAAAAAGAATGAGGAAAAAAAGGGAATTAAAAATAACAAAGAAATGAATACTGATTTAGTTTAGTTGTACAGCCTGAGGCGAGAGAGAAAATGAGGACAGCAGTATTGACTGAGCAAAAAAGACAGGACAAAAGAGCACAGATGTGAAAGAAACACAGGAAGTGGATGATATGATCCAGCCGGGATGACAGGGGGCTATTGTGTCAGGAAGATAATTTGTCACTGCATCACCAAAACTGTTCTTTCCATATTCACACCTGCCACTCTCCTGGTTATCGGTCATGGTGAATGTGCACCTGCAGTCCGCTCCTTCATACACAACAAACACAAAACATAAAATGTCACACAGGAGAATCGGTGTCTTCGCTGTGCAGATAACGTGGATTAAAGAGGGTTAAGGTGGCAGCATTTAGAAATACCAGTGTCCTGTTCCTGTACACACCTGCTGCTAGATGACCTGGTTCCACTTGTGTTATGATATTAACTTACACAAATGAGAAAGTAATAGGTCGCCACAATGTTTGATGAAATGCACACTACAGTATTGTATAAGAGCATAGGTTTATCAATAGACGGCTGCAGAAATTAGCCTCAAACCTCATAAATTGGTTAACATTGTACATTTCCAGTTCCGTCATCTTGAACTCAGTGGGTTTTCTGGATGAGTTTTAGTTTGATAAAGTCTGAAATTAATATGCAGCATTTCCCTTTTGAAGTTTTTATATATATATATATAAAAAAAACCTCCAAAAACAAGGCTAAAGGGTGTTGGAAATGTTAAATGTCATAACACTGGAAGTGGATGCTACAGCCAAAAATAAATCCATCTCAATTTTTTTCATTGTAATGACCAATTAACAGTTTTACTACATAATTTTCTGTCCAGATGCTTGAAAATCCTCATCTAATTTAAAAATACGAAAACTTTACCCTAGCAGCATACCATATTAATAATATTAATTTAAACTTTCATTTATCTCAGACAGTTTTGAGTATCTTTTACCTGACATTACTAATACCTTTTTTTTAACCTGATATTAATATGTTATGTTGCATTGTTTCACGAAATATAAAAATCTATTTCAACAAAATAAGTACAAACAAAATATAATATAAAATGACTATGTTTTAGATTAACAAACAAACAGTCTGTAATTTTTTGCCACATTTAACACAAAGTTTGTTGGCTCCAATAACATAAAACAAATGCTTTTCCCTGTAACGCTCTATTTACTTAAACTTTGGCTCTGTTTTTTTGTCTTTATCACCTCTTTCAGTCACTAATGGCTCCACTCGATTTTATTTAGCAGCTAATCATTATCTTTGTCTGAGTACAGTGGATTTATCAGAGCTTTTCAGTTGTAGAGTTTGGCTGGAAACAGATTGAGGAAGACGGACTGAAACCAAAGACAGAAAAAAAAAGCTGAAAGATCCTAAGACCATTAATGGGTGTCGAACTCCAGTCCCTCACACCTGAAAGCCAGTACATCATTATCAGGTTTCTGCAGAGCTGGATGATGAGCTGATTGTTAATTGGATCAGGTGTGATGGAAGATGAAAAGATCTAAAACATGCAGGATACTGGCCCTCGAGGACTGGAGTTCGACACATGTGCGTAGATGTTTATGTCAATATTACAGAATAATGGCCTTGTAAATAGACAAGGTCATTGGAACTGATGCAATGGAAGGGACTGTATAAGAAGTAGATTGGACTGTGATTTTACAGAATGGTTTTAAACTCCTATTTTGAAGATAAGAGTGTCATGTGTTGACATTTGTGTTAAGTTTTTTGGTTTTGGCTTTTCCTGTTTTATTTTGGTGAAGGGGTTTGGCTTCCTGTCTTGTCTAGACTCTGTCTGACTTGTCTTTGTCGTCACTAATTCCCTCATTGTCTACACCTGGTGTGGCTCCTGTGATTACCCACACCTGATTGTGATTCCTGCTCTCCTTATATATTCCCCTCGAATCTTGTTTCTGGTTTTCTTGTCACAGTTTTTGTGTTGTATCTAGGCTGTCTCTTATTAATCTTTTTGTATTTAGAAATTGAGCTGTTTTTGCTCCCTCTCTTGGTTTTCCAGTTTTTGTATTTTTGTTATTACCTGACTTAAATGATCTCAAAATCATCTTCAGACTGTTGTTTCATGCATTTTAGTCCACAGCAGAGTGTTGTGTCTTAAAGAGTTTTACTTTTGAAGCCAGAACTCCTCATATTTGGACAAATGGGGGAAGCTGAGGAAAGATGGTTGAGCTAATGTTAAACATTGGCTCACTGAGAAGATAAAAGGCTTCAACAAACATTTACATGAAAAGTTCTTTAACCGGTATTATATCCATGCTGTTGGCTATAGTTGTTTTACCCATTTTGACTTTTTGCATCCAGAAGTGATGATATTTAGGCTAAATACAGAACTGAGGGAGTGCAAGCAATGATAAAACATAAGCTTACCGAAATGGTAATAGAATAAACTACATGAACCATTTGCATAACAAGATTATGTGATTGTCCTCTTACTGTAGGATGTAAATCACAAATATAGCCAAACTAAGTGCTAGAATAAAATACAGTTTATGCAGTAAACTGTTGTGTATTGGCGATGCTAACCTCAGTCCAACTGACACTAACAACACTGTCAACATTTTCCTCGAGCAAATAACTAAGGAGTAATTGAATATGAGTCCAATTAGAGTTAAAGTGAGTCAAGAAATGGCATTTGCATTTAAAGTAGATCTACAAATGTTAGCCTGTTAAACATATCCATCATTTTATTCTCTTACTTGTCACAGGCATTTTGTTTTTGACCTATCATAACCAGAAAACCTTTGAATTTTGTTTGTATTTAGATGCCATCTGACATTTCATGCTTGGCTGACTGGCCAGCTATCATGTTTTCTGCCTGGATAGAGAGAGAGACCGAGACAGAGTCCAGCTGTTTCTTTGTGGTGAAGGGACAGAGTGACAAGCAGATGAATTTAAGATGGGTGGTGAGGAGTGTTGAAGTGATGAAAGACAGAGGAGAAATGAAACTAAGTGGATGTTTGACAGACACCTCCCAAGAGGATTGATTACCCAGCACCCACTGGATGAAGTCATGGTTCTGGGTATCAGATATGCAGCCCGTGCAGCTTCTGCAAGCTTAAACATCATAACTCAATAATCACTCCATTTTAGTTCTCAAACAGGCTGTCTGTCTGGGTGTGGGGCTGCAGAGGGGGTTTCGTAGTGATCTGTCAATCAGTGCAACAATCAATAAATTACCAATAGACATAGATGTGAAATAGAGCAAGAGAGGGGGATGTCGAACTGTGCTGATGCTGCCGAAAGTCATCCACATCAAAAGTGTCCCTTTGCAATGAAAACATGGAAATACAGTGGCACGTGTGATTAAACATTTTTAAGATGCTCTGCAATATGACCATGTCTGTGTGTGATTTCAGACACTGTAATAAACTGAGGGATCAAAACAAATGACTGCTGAAAATAACAGCTCTTCAAAAAAGGTAACTTTTAATACCAGGAATGGACAGACAGACAGATGGCAAAACAATTACAATAAAAGCTATACTTCATTGTTCAGTTGTCAAATAAATATTACTACAATAAATACCGTTTCAATAATATTAATCAAAATAGTAGGTACATAAACCTGGAACTGCAAATCAAACCTTTTTTTTTTTTTTTTTTACATAAAAATCAGGACATTCAATAGAGAAAACATATCATGCATTGCCCATTATTGGTCCAAGTTCTGCTGATACAGATATTGATAAATAAGCTATCTTACAGAATTATTTATTCTACATTCTCATCAGTTCCTACAAAATGTTTAAAAAGTAGATAAAACCACAGTGATGTCACTCACTAATTTGAGGACTACTTAAGCCTTGAGTTTAATATATGTATTATTTATTTGTTAAATACTTGTGATTGAGGGGTGAAACTAAGGGACAACGACCTCGTTGTAATACCACTAATGACCACTTGGGGAGCTCTTAAAAGCCCTGGATTGCACAGACTTTTATATACATACCTACAACATGTCAAGTTGTTAAAAGACTCAGTCTATTTTCATGTTTATTTGGACCCTCTAATAAGTAATCTGGTGGTTCATCTTTTAATAATTCCTCAGTTCATCAGATCTCTAGTCAAAGACATTTGTTGTGTTTATGAAATCTAAAACATTTTTCCTTCACTATAGTTCTGACAATAGTGTGAATTTAGATTAACAAGACCATAAAATTACATTGTTACAGAGTGCATGATAACATTTACAGTTAACTAACATTTTGTATTAGTTCTTAGCAAGTTAACTCTTGCAGCTCCACCCTATTTTTCCAAATATGGACACTTCTGGCTCCCCATAGTGAACATGGCACCACCCAAATCAAAATTTATTGAAACAGCAAGTCAGAAACCAGTGTGTAATGTCATAGTTTCTCTATTAATTGAATGCAGTTTACAGGTAAAAATCAACTAGCAAATGCTCATTAATTGAAAACAAACGCCACACTAACACTGTCATGTTAAACATCACCATCACCACCTAACTGCTACATGATAAGACATGACTTAGCAGCTGGTGTTATTAGATAACCTAACAAATAGTTAAACATTAGTGTTCTATTGCTTCCATAATATGGCCACGCTCTTAATTATACTAAGATTTGGCTTTACTATTTATTATATATATGAACAAAAAGATATTTTTATTGTCTTGAGCTATACAGTAAAGTTACACTGAAGTGGGAAATCAACCAAGGAAGCAAAAATTATGACATGTTTCTGTTGTAAAGTCACTTTAACATGAGCTCCATGAAGTCGCTCACTTTTGGAATTATCCTCACGTGGTCATCAAGGGAACTGCATTTTTTGCCATTTGTGTTAGCTTCACTTTTCAGCCCTTTTATGGTTGCTTCTTAATTATATTTATGGTAAAAAGCTATATTTCATAACCTGTTTAACAAATGATACTATTAAAAAGTCATGGAGACTAAATGAGTCCCATTCCCATTATTCCTAGTGCAAATAATTACACATAAAATTGCATCCTAACAGCACTGTTCTGCACTGCTACTGCACTAGAGCGTACATACTGTATTTTATGTTTCTTTCTAAATACATTGCATTTAGTCTAATAACTGACTAATTATTTAGTAGTGTTTTTATAATGATGTACACATTCTTGGGTGATTTCATATTTTGTCTTTTATGTTTATATAGCCAAGAACAACCTCCAAAAAAATGTTGTATGTGCACATAATGACAATAAATATTCATGAATCTGCATTCAACTAGAAGAACAGCCTTGTACATCAGGAGTGACCATGGCCCACACACAAACACACACACACACACACACATAGACAATAACACACAAAAATGGCATGACATCACTGGCAATGTGCAGGGCATTTAAACCCATATCAGATTAACTTAAGAGGGGGCAGGATAAGTAGCTTGGAGAGGAGGGGTATTGGAATCAAAGTCAGGGCAAGACAACGTTTCATGGAACTGTGTGGATGTGAAAATGAGTGATGTGTGCAAAAAACAGATTAAAAGGTGAGGAGGTAACATCACATGGGGGGGTGAAAACGTACAATGAAGGCCATTCCTGGGTAAATGGATGCATGGTGGGTGGTTTTGTTATCCAAATTTAAAAATGGCTTAAGAGTTTTTTCCCAGCATGCAGTGGAGGAATGAGCATCAGGCTGAATTAATAATCACTGATGCCAGTTGTTAACCATTTGTCTCCCTCCAATCCAACCTCATCTTCCTCCTCCCCCTCCTCCATCCCCGCATCCGTTACCGGGCCATTCCCACCCCGTGGCTCCATCCCCATTCACAACGCACTAAAAGACACTTAAAAAAAAAAGGCTGCTTTCGTATTATAGGACGGCTGTTTGTTGCTGCAGGCCTGCATGGTTACTCTACCCCTCCGTTAACAGATTGGCTTTTAATCCTTCAGCCAGTCTTATGGATGCAAAAGCCCGTGTCAGCTCTCGTTTGGCCAATTTATCTGCAGCTCTGCTCTGAAATCATTCACAAAGCTGAACCGGCAGACAGGCCCTGATGCACCGCAGTGATAAGAAAATAAAAATAGCAGGTTTGTGTGTTTATTTGGAGCTAGCACAGATAAAAATGCACCCATGGATCGCAGGCCAAATTCCTTGTCATTCGAGTCGACGGAAGCTGAACACCTGCCTTAACCAAACCTGACTCATACATAATATTAAAACCATAACAATTTACACAACAACGCAAACGTGACCTATATAGGATACTCTTTATATGGTGATGATGCCGGGGTTAAAAAAAACAAAATAACAAAAACACACACAAAAAGCATTGACACATATTCTCCGAGGCTTACCTCTGTAAAAAACGCTTCCATCCTCCCTACTCCTCCCAGACGACGCGCGCCCGGCCCCGCAGAGCGCACACACCGGCTCCGGTTTCGGGTGCGCAGCAAATCTCACCAAATGAAGGGTGAGCGTATTTGTCAAGATGGGGGAAAGGTAGCGATGTCCCGTTGTTGGTGTTTCCCATTCACCACACGTTTATACCTTCACCTTCTGAATTGTTCCAAAGCAGCGCACCTCAGCAGCGGCAGCGGCGGCGGCGGCCGGAGGAGAGACTATGCGCAAAGACAGAATCCACATAAGACAAATCCAAAGACAGGGATGGAGAAACGAAGAATGTCCATGCCGGGGATCCGTCAGTAAGTACTAATTGAAGCAGCCCCTGTTCTCCAGGTCTGCTTCGGTTTCAGTGCGTTTGTGTGCATGTGTGGTTTTGTGAGCGTGTGCATGTGTGCGTGTGTGCGTGTATGTATGAGGATGTGAATGTGGTGCGTGGGGTGGAGAGAGAGGACCAGTCCGGGGGCAGAACAAGCTTGACGCTGCCCACCGCACACACCGGTGGGGCGGTGCAGACACAGCCTCCACCAATACAACACACACACACACACGCTACGGCGGATGTGGGGCAGTGTGTGATTGAAATATTCCTGCTGTGGTCAACACGGATGACTGAAACACTGAAACTACACACCTGTATTTTTATGACTGATTTTTTTTTTTCTTCTGGTATATCCAAGTGTTCATGATTCCAGACAAAAAAAGAGAAAGAAGACACATTCTAAGGGAAAATATAGGCAAGCAAGGTCACTTTCTCCTCTCATGTCTCATATGTTTATGTCTGGGCTGCACAGTATTTGTATCCTTTGGAGATGGGTCATGGAGACAACCAGTGGATGCATATTAACTTGATAGGTTGTATATTGGGAAAACCTTAAGATCTACCGAGCTGTGGTTAGGGTTACTTACAAGCTATGTTAGACAATGATAATATTTTTTTTTAAAAGGGGGACTGTTAAACTACAAAAATGATAACATTTGATATGATGCAGACATTTAAAACCATTAGTGTGAAAAACTGCAGAAAAATGAAGTAACACCTCAATCAAAGTAGAAGACAACATGACAAAAACACACCAAAGAGCACAAAGTTAGATGAGATTAGAATTGTAAAAGATGCTGTTCAATAAGGGTTAGGTGCAGGAAATAGTGGATGTTGAAAGGTGAAAGGCATATTTGAGGTAGTATGTAAGATTTGCTCATATGAAGTCTCTGTTGGAGTCTGTTTTATTCTAGGTGCAGGTTGGCCTACATTCATGATAACATCCTTTTCTATGTAGAGCATAGGTGTAATTTACAGGGGGGATAGGGGGGTCATGGCGCC
>JAPSES010114397.1:0-17264 GCA_029822895.1 Maxillicosta whitleyi | reverse complement strand
ACACACACACACACACACACACACACACACACACACACACACACACACACACACACACACACACACACACAGGACTGACTGAGTGCAGGCTGACCTCCAGCCAACAATGACGGAGGTTCACAGTCTTCATCATAATCTCTGTGTAAACACACTGACTTGTCCTCATCATCATCATCATTACCAGTTTGTACAGTCAGAGGTTCATCTGCCAGAAACTGAATTATCATCTATCCTGATGCAGTGTCATATTCATCCACAACACTTCTTAAATAATCAGCAAAAAACTTACTGTTAACAAAACAGTGCAACTAATGGGACTCTAAAGTTCATATTATGGATAAATAAAACTCTTCTATTTGTATCCGTGTGTTTACATCACGTCAGCAAACAGACAGAAACCCCATCTATAGACAGACAGTGCCCCCTACTGGCTGAATCAGAACTGAAAGTAAATATCAAATTAAACTTAAATTTTTTATTTGATACTATACTTTGACCCTATGCCTTTCTGTTATAGCTGTAAACAAGTCAGAATAAAGAACTGACCACAAAAGGATATTTTTGTAGTACTTTGTTTGAAGTAATCACCCCCAAGGTACCTGCACTTTTCCACCACAGACAAATGTATTCCATTATACATTTGGGTACACCTGATCTGTGCTTTTCAGTATATTTACATTTAAGTATTGATGTAATTAATTAATTTAAAAAAATAATAATGACAGGTTAGCAGTTTTTTTTTCAGATTAAAAAAACAAACAAAAACAAACAAAAACTTTTTTTTTTTTGTTTTTTTACCTGAACATCTTCTCATGAAATGTGTGATGATTTACTTCCCACAAATGTAATATTTACATCCTGTATTCAGACACATGACTCAAGTTGAACACGTATTCTACACGAGCTTTGATTGAATACCATTCCAGTACCGACTGGTTAGCCAAATCATACCATATTTGTTTTGTGCTTTCCTCATGCATTTCTTATTTATGTGCCTTTGAGCATACTCTAAAAGTCAACTATGAGAGAAACCTTTTTTCCATACCTAATAAGACTTTCACGCAAAATTCCAGACTATTTCAAGGTCTGGAAAATAGCATTTCAAAATTCTAGACATTTTAAGACTTTCCAGACCTGGGTAAGCACCCTACATTTTGCATTGTGCAAGCCATCATGCTTTTCTAAATTTTCCTATGATGTCCAACTCTTTAGTGTGAATCTATCATAGTCCAGTAGATGGTGGTAAAAAGGTCACAGTTCAAGGCAAGCATTATGTCCCATTTGTGTATATACCACATGCAACAGCACATACTTTGGGAAGGTATAGCTACTTCCCGTGAGAATGACCTACTTTTGTCCAGAACTTAGTATTTCTATTTTAAGGTATTGAAAAATTTACTCAGAATATCAAGAATTCTAATGTTCTGTCAAAAATGTGTTGCAGGAAATCTGAGCATTGCTCAGTGTCACTGTGAAAAAATGCGACCAGTAGGGGGAGTAGTGCATCACTCTGTCTACCATAGTGTGGAAAACCAAGAACCATTAAAAAAAAAAAAAAAAAAAGATATAGATTGTTGGCTGATGTGGACTTGAGCAATGCACTTAAACCCCAAACCTGACCAATCAGCCCTAAGTGTGCAATTATGTGTAATATATACTAACAAATAATGATTAATAGTTTTTATATTCTGAATTTCTCTTGCTCATTTGTAATATATTTCTAACAGACTTTTTGTTTGTTCTAATGTTTTTTTTGTTTTTGTTTTACCATAGTTAAAATTGCTCACCGCAGAAGCATGGTCACATCAGGGCGCAGTCTGAAAATGAACAAAGAGAGAACAATGACAGTACAAATGTGGTACTATCTCTGCTACCTCACTGTTGTTTCTACCCTTGGGCAGTTAAAGCAAAGAAAAACAGCAGTGACACACTTTTATTGTATAAAAGCAGGGCAGTATAAACAGGAATCCTCCCCTTTCATTGACTGACTCAGCCTCACCTGACCTGATCGATGTTCTCACACCGCAGGCTGACTGTTAACGCTCAGACAGCACTAATCAACCAAACTCCAGTCGATCTCAGAGAGAATCGATCGTTAATTTCTGTCATCAGCTCCTCAAGCGGAAATCAGGTGCAGGCTGACGCTGCGGCGCTGACCAGGCAGGACGGTCGGCCGGACCCGGAGCTTTTAGTCATGGTGTTCGAGTCTCTGGTCAGCGACCTGCTCAACAAATTCATCGGAGACTATGTGGAGAACCTGGACAAGTCCCAGCTGAAGATAGGGATCTGGAGTGGTGAGCTCAGTAGCTAGCTAAAGCTACCCATACAGAACCCCGTATTTGAAACTGCATCATTTTACACACATAAGCTCCTACCTAAAACCATTATATGTGGCAAACATAAACAAACACGTTATCATAAACTGTAAGTTATACCGTTAATGTCGGCATTAATCCGACTCCTCAATCAGCTTTTAGTCCCATGAAATTGTATCTTGAGTGAAAGCTTCCCCTGCTGCTTCCGTCGTATGTCCACTAGAGAATGGAGAAATACGTCGGTGGAAACTGCGGGTTTATTTTGTTAATTTCATGGACAGTTTAGGCAAGAAAAGTTGTTTCTGCATTAAACTGATGCCGAATTATTCAACGACTTGTACAAGATTGAGAAGTCGATGAGAATTGCGTTTTTAATGTTGAAACATATAACTGCTAAGATATTTACTTGAAATTGTCAGATTTTCAGACGAGGTTTGGTTGAAACGTTTCTGATATCAGACGTCATTAAACGGAACTAGCAGCGGGCGTAAACAAACCGCTCCTACGTGGACAGTTGCATCTAGCCACCTGCCCAAATGTGTCCACCTAATCCCCGATCAGGCTGTACGTGAACACCCGAAATTGTCCAGAAAGCAAACGGTTAAACGGAGGGCGTGACCGGTGGCTGACAGGCCAAACAGGGTTAATGTAATTAACCGAGAAATGAAAATCAGCTCAGAGCAGTTTTCACCACGCAGACTGTATTCATCCCGAGTCTGGTTATTGTTTGAGTTAAACCCCATCTGATAAACAGACATTAATATGAGTTTAATTTAACAGGTTACTTTCAATTATTTGAGTCTGTCAGGGTGATTTTTTTTTTTTTTTTTTTTTTGCTTTGAAAGAAATGTAAAGCTAAAGCTGTTAGTGCTGTTAGAAAAATAGTCACATGACACCCATACTAAATCGATCAATAGAGCAGAGAGGTGTTTGTCTTCATGCATAATCAGTCCTCTGTGGAGGAAGTGTGTGGTGGAAACTGGATCTAATGCTTTGACGTTTATATTAGAATAGTGTCTACAATTACACAAGACTAAATTCTTTATAGTAGTTGCAACTGCTGTGATTCATCTGCAGATATCAGCATTTGTCCAATTTGTGACAAAAATCTAATTAAGTGGTTATCACAAGGAGATCAGGCTGTTTAGTGCTGCATTCTAAATAATTACTCCATATAAAACACATCAGTATTGACAGCATGAAAGAGAAAAACTACATACTTACTTACAACTATATACTAGCTAACTTGATATATATAATGAACATGTCAACATGGACTTGTGTTCAATTTATTTTGTTGGCATGTTGCCATGTTTGTAATTATAATACTGATAATGTTAAGCAGAGTGTTAGTGGTGTCTCAGTGTTTCTTGTGTTTCCTCATACCTTCTGACATATTTGTGTTACACCTGTCAGAGGGTAAATTTTTCTTCTTGCATGCTTTGTTTTCACCTGTGGTGCTTTGAGGTATTGACAGTCAACTGTATAAAAAAAAAATAAGTGTGAAGGTATCCACTGTGGCTAGACCTGTTGATTTGTCACCTTTTTCATAACCTCATGTTTCTTTGGAGCCAGAACTGACCATACTATGTACAGAAGAGGGCGATGGAGGGGAGGAAGAGCAGTGACTGTCACCGATCTAATCCTACCACTAACTTAACTAACTATATTTCTAACTAAAGATCTTAAAGCTGTGATGCATACTTGTGTTACTGAGCAAAAATTTCACAATTAGCTTTCAGCATATTGTAATTCAAGTGGTCTGGGAAGAAGCAAGAATGCTACCCTCTTCTCTGGACTGTTGTTGGGCTATCCTGTGATAGCTTTTCTTACTGTCTTATTTGACTCAGATGTGACTTTAGCCCTGGACATTTTTCATTTGGACTGATATGGAGCTAGAGTGAGCTGCAGAATGAAAGCCTGTATAACAACTTTTAGGTATTTTGCCCCGTAGCTTTAAAAACCACCAAGTAATTTCAACCACTTACTAACACATGCAAATGTGTTTGATAATAGTAGCTTTGAGTAACGTTCACAGATGGTAGCTGACAGAACACTCAATGTCACACTGAACATTATCAGTATAAAATAACATGCCTGATCATTTTTAAAGTTTTGGTAAACTGTACAAAACATCTGCACAACAAATTGATTTGATAGTGTAACCTTCTAATACCCAGGAAAGAAAACAAAAATCCTTTATGTTTAATGAATCCACATCAGCAGGGGAGCTAGCTATCTGTCAATGAATGTCCATACAGTAGACATCGGTATATTTAATTAAAATCTTATTAACGGAGCAATAATTGACCAAACTCCCATCAGTAGACCAGATTGTCCACATAAAGAGAGACCATTGTGACTATTTCAAAAACATTTTGTGACTGTATTTTTAAAGGAAACTTGATGGATGTTGATAGGAGCAAGGATGTTTTTTTTCTACCAGAATGTTGTTTTGGTTCAATTAGTCACACATTCCTTTCACTTTCAAGTTGAGGTTGTTGCCCCTTTGAGGAAACCCACAGAATAATCATCTTTGAATGAACAGCATCATTGCGCCTGTTTACATGTACACCAATACCAGTATCAGTATCTGATTTCAGGAGTTAGCAGATTATTCATGTGATCATGTAAACAGGATAAACTGTTATCTGATAGCAGCAGTTACTTAGTAATGAGAAATCGAATTAACACACCTTTCTCCCCAGTATTCTGATGTCTTCATGCATGTATACAGGTCTGAATTGTTTGATTATTATTATTATTATTATTTTTTTACATCTTGCGCATGTGTTAAACAAGAACGCTATATAAATGGAAGTAACGCAGCAACAATGTGAGCCTAAGGAAAAAGGTAAACAAACAATGAAATGAAATGAAGAATAGCAGGAACATGTTATGTGTTTTGTAGTCTTATTAGCTCCCACATTAGGACATTTAATGCTGACACTAGGCGTTGCCATGGTCAACAAGACAAGACCATATGTTTTGAAAATGACAGGAAGTGTACATCTTACATCATAATATATGTACATACATCAAATAATTGACTAAAACATGTAAACCTTTTTTTTTTCATTATTGCATTTCTGAAGTGCATGTAAATACATCTGGTTATGACAATTATCAGATTACTCCCAGTAATCAGATTTTTATGGTCATGGAAACAGGATCAATGTTATTATTATATTCTGTATGAGGATAACTTTTGCAAAGAAATCTGTTGTTAATCCCTTGGATAATACCTTTTAACACAAATATTATAATCCAAAAGCACTGTAGCTAGGTCAACCACCTGTGGGAATGTTTTGAACTTGCATCCATATTTCTAACAGATATTGTCTTAACACTGTTTGAAGCACAAGGATAGAGCTGACACCATCTGTCTCCTGTGGTAACACTCTGTTCTGTCTCCACAGGGAATGTGGTTCTTGAAAACTTGAAAGTGAAAGAAAATGCTTTGGTAAGTCCAGAGACTGCAGACTGAGGCTCCGCCCCTTACTCTGATGTCATGATTCAGAGGGGATCCATTTTAAAGAGACTATTCCAAAACACAACAATCTATGTTCCGAAATCAGAATGAACTTTCAGCTCTGAGACTAAGAAGCTGCTAAAAACTGAGTTCTCTGATGATGCTTTTTCTGTACCTTGCACAATTTATATCAAATGATATTTCTGCAGAATAAAGACAGGTTATGACTCAGACCAGGACCACCTGGCTGAGTAGTTTTATTTTGGCGGTCTGCAGCCTGGTTCTGCCTATTTTCTGACCTCAGGCAGCTGCAGTGTGGTGAAGATCTGCTGTTGAAGCCAGGCTGCCACACATCACACATTGTGTTCACAGATACACCCTTCAGTGGAGCTGTGATGTAAACACATGTGGTCACATGGCATTTTGAATAGAAGTGTTGGAGGTGACAGCACAGTCTCTCCAGTCAGACATTGATATTGTCACACTCGATTTTTCAAGGAAAATGTGACGAGATGAAAAAAAAACTGACTGATTACACCCTCATGTGGCTGTCAGATGTTGTCATTTTCACAAATATAATAAATTCACCTGTTTGTGTTTCAGAGTGAATTTGACGTCCCGTTCAAAGTGAAAGCTGGACAGATCGGTGAGTCCTTAACCTTCATCATTAGAAATAATCTGATGTCAGTGGGTGGAGATGAGCACTATGAGAAGACAGCTGCTGTCTCATGATAACAGCTGTGAAGATGTTTCCAGACTGTGCTGTTTGAGACAGTGAGCCATTATTCATCCAGTGACGTGCATATTAAGATGTTTTGGTAATAAATTACATTAGACGATAAACACCGGCTCAGTTAATATATATATATATATATATATATGAAATATATTTTAGATCATTGTGGATGAAGTTAGGTTAAAACTGTATTTGTTATTATATAAAATTACAGTTCTTTACAAAATTCAGGCATATTTCACATGGTCTCTTATGCCTCTGTGCTAGTGTGGTTATGGCTGAAGTTAATCTTTTCATATGTGCGTCTGATTCTAATTGTTGTGAACATGATATCTCAAAAAATACCTTAAGAATAAATAAAAAAGTAAACTACATTGAAATGTTAAGTGAGATTATATGTAGACCGTAGGAAACCAAAGGGTCTTCTTTCTCAGTAGAATGATGAAATCTATTTGAGTTTATTTTTCATACACCATAAATGGTCTTTTTGATGTTTTGATGACGTAAATTTAGAAATGATTCATTTTTGTATTTTTTGTTACGAGTTCGGTCTTTGACCTTTGTCCAGGGTGTTTGTGTTGTGTTGCATTTATGGATGAGCTGCAGCTTACAAGTTGCTCAGGGACCACAGAGATGTTTACTGAAGCTTTCCTTCAATCAGTGTGGTATTAGTTCCTCTCAGGGAATTAAAGCAGTCGATCAGTTGACAGATATAAACTTTGTCAAAGGCCTTGCCCTTTCAACACCACACAGAGTGTAGCTAAAGTGGTGTATGTTTGCCAAACAGAGAAGCTGAGGAGGAAAAATGAATCATTAATTTATTTTCACCTGCAGTCGATTAAAAATAATTCTTCAGTAAATCTTGACCTTTTCAAAGTATTATTTTCATCAATTTTAATTGCGAAGAAATGTCACTTGAGTCACAGATTCACTTTTATAATAGTCTAGTATTGCTCATATTGTTGAATACATTCATATTTTTTCAATATTATTTTGATTAGAACCAACTGAAGATGAAACCATTAAAACAAATTTATGGAACATCCCTGTATTGTTTAGCTGTTTTTTTTTTTTTTCTTCTTTTGTATCTTCTCCCAGTAGTTTTATTTATGTTAATATTCTTTGCAGCTACATTGAGGTTTCCAAAAAAAAAAAAGTTTTTCTACATTTTGTTAAGTCAGGTTTAGTCATGTGTCATAACCAAAAATATGCTGCTGATGCCTTTTTCTGTGGCCAGGGAAACTAACATTGAAGATCCCATGGAAGAACCTGTACAACGATGCTGTGGTGGCTACGTTGGACGGCCTGTACCTGCTGGTGGTTCCTGGGGCGAGTAAGTCCAGCTTAAAGCTCTGCCAACACCGTGCAGAGGGCCAGTCAGGGAGGAGAAGGTTTATGTGTTTAAAAAGACAAAGTTTTTTTTTTTTTTTTTAATTATGTAACATAGAATGGAATTATAGAAGTTATCACTGCACACAAATGATCAGAGTCACTGTGATAAAACAACATACAGACATAGGAAAACATTTCACCCCAACCAAATTGATTTAATCGTCGCAATTCTAAATGTTCGAAAATAAAATAACATTTTATTTAATTTTGTTTTTTTTACATTGTTATTTTCTTAAATTATAACAGATCTAACCCTTCAATCCTGCCCAGGGTTAATGTTGTAATGTTTATGTAATCATTAAATGTATGTGTCTTATCCAAGGTACATGCTAACTAGCATTAGTTAGCTTAGAACACTGTTGTTAGCAAAAAAAAGACATCAGAATAATAATCATAAATGAGTTATGTTTTAACTTTAAGTTTGATAGTTGTGTAACATTTGAGACCATGTACCACCACGTAATAGAAATGCCAGCAATGATATTTTAGGACATAAAGGTTTCACTTTGCGAACAGCTGTGCATTTAGCTACTTAGTTCATGTTAACCCACATCATCTACTATGGCAAGGCAAGTTTATTTGTAGAACACATTTCAGCAACAAGGCAATTCAAGGTACTTCACACAGGACATTGAAATACAACGACAGGGAAAAACGAAACACATTTAAAACATTCTGAAAGAAACATATAAAAGGTGATTAAAAACAGCAAGTAAGAAAACAACACCTAAAATCCAAAAATATAAAAAAAAACACACACATATTAAAGTAAGAGTTACAATGCAAAGTATCAAAAGAGAATATAAAATGTAAAGCCAAAATGCATGGAGCAAACATTGGGTTGATCTGAATATATTGTGATTGTATCTTTCAAATGCATGTTGTGTTTATCTTTGTAGTCTTCTTACATGGCAGTACTACCCTATTATTATTATTATTATTATAGAAATTTGAGATTATTTGACATTTTAAGATTTATTAAATTATATAAATTTTATAAATAAATTGTATAAATTATACCAAAAAAAAAACAATCACAGCTTTGGAGAGATCCTAAAACTGAAATGTGAATTATGTGAATCCATTGTCAAATAGAAATGTCCAAAAATAACTGATGGATCCAGATATGAGTAAGCTCTTCCACACTGGTTAATTCATATCTGATATCTCTTCCAAAAAAATTTGAAAAATGTAACAAGACGCTTACACTCTGATTCAGAGGTTCCACGTTCACACCATTTCTACATTTTTACTGGTAATTATTGACTGAATGATCAAATTCTAATGGTGGAAATACTTTCAGATACTAGCAGAGCCGGTACATACGGACATGTGTGTCAGTAATTGTTATCACTAATGTGTGTTATTACTCAACAATGTGTGATGTTAAATGTGTTCTCAGTTGTTATATGTGTGTTCCAGCTGAAATTGAGCTGAAAAGTCGTCCTTATAATGGTAAGATGGTAAAACGCCGAGGTTTAGAGGTGGTGGTACAGGTCTGATCAGGTTTCTGTGTTTCCTGTCAGGGCTGCATTAAGTCTACATGAAAAACACATCAGTCAAACATCAACATGATTAGTACGCTGATGAAAACATACATTTACAAATGCCTAAATACTGTTTTTTCTCTTAACCTTATTTGGATTTTTACATGGTCTGAGTTTACTGTCAAAGACTTTTTGACAATGATTGTTGTGTTTGTGAGGTAATGCAACTAATTACTAACTTCACCAGTATTTCAATAATGAAATGAGATTTCGACACGATACTCTTATGTTTCATTGGAATGTGCAGTGATCAATCTTCAAACACACTGGTCAGGGAAACTTTGGGGACTTTTAAAAACTTCTGGTTTTTTTTTCTGTGTAAGTTCTGCTTATGGTTACATATAACAACTGAAGTCCACACAAATGTCCTCTGTCATTGTATTAAGACATGTGTGGAGGCGTAGTGGTTGGCATTTCCACCTCACAGCTAGAACTGTCAGGCAGACTTGAACCGTTCTGTGTTGAGTTTACATGTACTTTCTTTGTCCTCCCCATTAAAAACAGTTATATGTCGGTTAATTCTCCTGTCAGTGTCCCTGATCACGGTGCTGCTGATGAACATCTGGAGTTGGTCCCTGAGCGTATTCATTGGCAGCTCACTGATCCTAATGTGTGCTATGTGTCAGTGCTAATGCTAATGCTGCGTACTGTGTGTGTTTATGTTTATTAGGATAGATAGAATACACAGACTGAATGTCCCTTCTGGGATAATAAAGTGAGGTTTTGGTCCTTTGTTGTAAGTCACTTTGGATAAAAGCATTTGCCAAATGTAATGTAATAATGTAATGTAGGTAACCTTCAACTTTTAACTTTTCTTTTCACTAAGGAATAACATCAGGTTTTTAATCACTCCCTGTGTTTTCCTCTGGTTTTATAATTATAAGAACACTAATCACTTTGCATAAACATCAAATCTGTCAAAATTAATATTAGAAAAGCACATGTATATCGATTATGGTTAATAAATCTCTCTATTCTCCATTTTAAACCGTCAGACATTACTTGAAATATCTTTTGTGATCATACATTTTGTTACTTTAAAATGTATTTCTGTTGCTATACATCATGACCCACTATGTATATAAATACTCAAATAAATTTGAATTTGTCTTGTATTTAACACTTGGGAATGTAGCACAAACACATTTGGAGAGCCTCAATATTTTATAACAAAAAGGAGTAATGCAAAAAACAAAAAAAAGCAAAGCAAAGATAGCATTTTATTATTTACATCCCAGAAAGTGACAAAGTAAAATGAAATACTGGTGACAGCAAGTAGTTGTATTTTTGCGTGTGTGGAACCATATGTGCTTCCACCAATGAGTCTGTTAGCCATGTTAAATTAGCTGATGGTGTGAACTGTCTGCTAATACGGCTACAAATGAATGATAAATCCAAAGGTACGTTGTCATCAGCGTTACTCCATCACATCCTGTTGACTTTCTGTTGTGCAGCCCTGCTCTGTTTCTGCTTCCTTTCTTAATGCGTTTCGTCTCAGAGGTGGAACTGGCTAGTAGAGATAGTTTTTGATCTGGGTTTCCTTTGGGGTCTGAGGTTTACTGATACTGGGAGGACTGGGAGAATTTCTGCTTCATTCATTGGAAACTTACCAAAGTGGGGTGGAGGTTTAACAATTTTTTAAATTTTTTTTTATAGTTTATAGTTTTTATAGAACATTATAGACATTCTTTGTTACACCTGATCACTGGACTGAGTGGGTGTGGAGTCACATGACGTGGCCTGAAGACGTTTAAGACTCTTCCACAGCACCAAAAGTCCAATTACTTTCATGATTTTATGTTCCAAATATTAGTTTACTTACTGTAGTTTAGATGTTTACTGATTTGTCTTAAACCAACCTGTCAATTTGTCAAAGGTGAAAACAGAAAAGAAAATAGTAAAACTATACTTCGATCAAATATTTTTAAAGCTGTGTATTAATTTTTATTCCTTGTTTCTGTTTTATTTTATTTTTTTGTCTTTGTGCAGCTATAAAGTATGATGCGGTGAAGGAGGAACGTGACCAGCAGGAGCTAAAGCAGAGGGAACTACAGCGTATCGAAGATGCTCTGCAGATGGCAGCACGCAGAGGTGAGACTGACGTCCAACTCACCCCCGACTGACCCCGGACTGACCTCTGACTGACCTTGAAACTCTTCAGCTGGTGGCTTCTATTTCTGCTGCTTCCTGTTTCCTCTGCTGCTTTATGTTTGACTGATGCTTCAGAGTTTTAACCCTATCGGCTCAAGATATCTGAGTAGTTTGTGGATAGATAAACTGAAGACTTTGGTCCACTTTTGGGTCCTCTGCACAAGAAGTAATGGATCAATACAAGTATTCAATCAAATGATTATTATTGGTAATATATGTGGGAAATCTAGGTGTAGGTTGTTTAGCATAGTGATGCATCTGATGATGATGATGATGATGATGATGATGATGAACACTTTATGACTAAATCCAGCTGCTACATCTGCAGCATCACTGAAAAACTAAAAACAAAGAGCAAGAAACATTCCATCCACAGAAAGCACTAATGCAAGGTCCTTCAACACCTTTTTGATCTAGGATTAAACTCCTGATTTCATTTTAAGAATGTCTGGTGTTTTAGTCTAACCTTATTAAAGCTCCTGATGACGACAGTTTGTTTTCACTGTTCAGTAAAATGGGCGGGGACCGTGTCGATGGGCCGATGTCGGCACCACGTTCAGCATTGTCATTAGATTGGAAAAAACTGACATTTTTTACTCCTGCGATATGGCGATATAAAAAAAATATTTGGGAGAATATAACACCTGTGTTTTGCCGACGTAAATGGTCAAACAAATTAGTTGTGTTTCCTCTCGTCGTATCGACAGGTGCAAGACACTGTCGACACAGAACATGTGTTTCAGTTTCATCCTTCTTGTAACTGAAATAATTCCAAATAACTGACGGTGCTTTTCTTTTTGGCACCAAGTTTTAGTTTTTCAGTTATTTTTCTTTTCTTCATTGTTCATTTTTCAATGTTGTTACCAGTAACTCACTCCATGTTTAGGGGTGTGGTCTGCTTCAGCAAACTGATTAAGAACAATTGTGATTGGTGGATCGCTGCGCACAGTGTGTGTGTCAGGTACCCAGGTTGAAATTAGATGAGAACATGTGGAGATCATTTGTCTCCCACGTTGCAGGACCTGCGTTGTGATATGTTGTTGCGCACATGTACGTTGTGATGGCGATGCTCGAATGATATATTGTGGAGCTGTAATTGGAATCATGATGTGAACATATACATATACGCTGCAAGATCTGGAAAGTCAAGAGAGGTTAATTAACTACTCGTTCCTTAACACAGAAGGAAATGTCTTTTTTTTCCATCTAATTTAGAAGAGCAGTGTTTTTCATATAACATGACTTATTCTGATTTCCAACACAATTTAAAAAAAAAAAATTTTTTAGTTTTACAGCTATTCTTCATCTAAATATAGCCCAAACAGACATTACTGTCTATCATTAAGTACAGTATAAAGATGATAAATTCTGACCTTTTTTAAACCTGGTTATATTTCATCTCAGGACACATTCAACCCACTATTACTTATGGGTCTCAGTCAAAATTCTGTTGAAATTAGAGTGAAATTCTTTTGCTTTTTGCTTCAGGTTTCATGTTTTTCTCTGGGAGCAACTTGAACTAATTCTCCACGATACTTAGGTATTTCCTTATATAGAGAAATGGCGATGCGCTCATAATTCCAAATAGTAGTCATGGTTGTCAGATTCATTCACAGTTAATTACTTAGATATTTTAGTTTATTCATCCATATGGTAAAAGAACATATACACAATGGTAGGAACAAAAGTCGCAAGTGTATGCAAGACTATCTTATCTATAAAGAGTATATAATAAGAATGTTTATATGCACAAGTAGATGTAAATGGGTTTTCATGTTCTCCTGGTGTCCATGTGGATTCTCTCTGAGTAATCTGACTTCCTCCCACTATCCAAAAACATCCACCTTAATAGGTTAAATAGTCTAGTTTCTTTATAGGTTGACCTATGATGTTGCAATTGCAACAATTTTTACTGTGATATTACAATAATATAGAACTTTTAGGATCTCAGAATTTAAAAACTAGAAAAGCACTCGGAAGAGCGCAAACCTCCGCCAAGCAGCACAGTTCAGGTCACACAATCGAAGACACTATATGAGAAAACAGGACTTCCACTGCCATCTGGTGGACATTTGTTAGTACTACAACATTGTCAATAATAACTAATAGAGAATCCTTTAAAAAATCCCTGGATCCAGACGGTGATCCGGATCACCTCCAAAAAGTAGTCACTTCCAGATCTCGCCATTACCAACCTATCCTGAAAATTTCATCAAAATCCATCCATAACTTTTCGAGTTATGTTGTATACAAACCAACAAACAAATATATGCAGGCAAAAACATAACCTCCTTGGCGGAGGTAAAAAGGATAATCTCTCCATTCACTCCGAAAGACCTGAGGCAACAGAGAAAATACATATGTACCCTAATTCATCCAAGTTGTTGTGTGACTGAAAAAGTAAACTGTGTGAGAATGAGGTATGTGGTCAAATTTCTATCAAAAGTCAAGAGAGGAAGACATCGCACTCACAAGCACATCTTATATGAAGTCACATACTTGGATATCAACTGCTAATTTGCACAGTTAACATCACAGTTAACACAGTGTTTGGGCTGGGAATGAGAAACCAAATGTGCAGAACTCAGCTGCACATACACGACACATTCACTGCACATGGCTGAGTCTGTTCTTCATGAATGCTCTAGAACACACACACTCTTACATGTTTGTTCTCTGTCCAAGTCTATATTTTGCTTGCTGGAGTTCCCTCTTATTATCAGTCACTTTCAACACAGTCTTACCCTACAGACTGTTGTACTTTCACTATCTATCTATTGACTATCCACTATAGAAATAAAAACTTGTTTTACAAGTTCATGTAAATGGTTCTTGTTGAGTTTGTGTATAGGACATATGTTAATGGAGTTGGGAAGTAAATTTTCCTGAGTTTCAATCAAAAATTCTGCACAGTAGTCAGTGGGTGAATCGAGTACAATCTCCTCTGTTTCATTTCTCTTTATTTCAAGAGGATTATAACCACTATTGGTGGCTTCAGGACTTGAGATGCTTAATAGAGACATTAGAGCACATCAGACAGAAATCACTGTATTTCTGCAGCAGAAACTGTTTATTACAGCCTCACTCAGACATCTACAAGTGGCTTCTCCATTTCTTTTCTGACACACTCAAGTAGATGGTTTTCTACCCACCACGGTTAAAAAGTCTTACACAGTCTATCGTGTCTGTCACCATGGTCACCAACATCATCATCATTAACATCACAGTTAAAATTCAGAAGATTGTTGGATACATAAAATCAGTTTTTGTATGCTGATGAATACAATAGAATTGCTAGTGTCTGTATTGAGATATGGATCGGAAATTATTAATTGTTATGAAATTAACCCTTTGTGTGCTGTTAATGCTACGTTTGCTGTCAGCATCTCAAACTGGAGATCTCCTCTTCGATCTGGAGACGGTGGTTTACCGGGACCCTCACCATGGTAACACATAAACTGTAGCATTACGTGACACAGAGACAGTCAGAACAGGTGTATGTTTCTGTAAACATTCATGTTTCTGTTCATCATCAGCTCATTTATTGATCAGTTATTTAAGTCCAGGTTCAGTAAAGTATCCCTCATCAGTCTGTCCCTGCTCTGTGACTGACTGCTGTCTTCATACCTCCACCCGCTTGTGGTGTCTTACATGAGTGTTTGTGTATTTTGTGACGTCTCTGTCCTTTACCACCTCCTCTTTAAGGGCTGTGTTGTTTATATGTATGTGTGTGTGTATGTGCTCATTGCTTTTGTTGGTGTGTTTTGGGGCTTTCTGTCTAACTGCCTGTCTCTCTTTAATGCTGCCAAAGTCTCAAAAGGACATAAAAAACAAAAAAAGCGCAAAAAAGGTTTGAAGAAACTGAAACGACATGACAACAAACCAGGTGAGTTGATGTGTTTACCTGAGACCAACAGACGCTCCACAGGTCACTGAACTGATGTGTCTACACTAACAGTGCAGCCACTAGCTGCTGTGAAGATTCAGATGTGTTTTTACCTGACATCAGTCTTCACTACCTCACTTACAATTTCAGAAACATTCTACATTTCCAATCTACCCGACCCAGAGCAAATAATATCAGACATTTAATGCAGTCATAATTAACTTTAATACTTATGTCTTCATGTATAGAATTATGTTATAATATATATAATATCAGAATGAACTCATGTTAATCACTACTGTCAAAAAGTATATTTAGGCCATTTTACATAAAAATAAAAAAAAGTATGGAGATTAAAGTAATTAATAATTAATTAATGAGGGAAAAAAAGTTTGATGAATTAAGAACTACATAGTGGTAGTTTGAGGCAACAGCCTTTTCCTCAGAATTTGTAACTTAAATTTCAGAGAACTGCAAAATGCAAATGTAAATTTTTGACTTTACAATATGACACAATATTCAAGTTTTTTTCCCTCAGAAATTCATCAATGTTTTATATCCCTGCCTGGCATTAGGGTGGACTGTCAGTCTTTATATCAGTCCATCCAAGATTTTTGAAGGCAAAGTACAATTAGATAGAAACTTTAGACTTGGGCAGAATAATGTTTGTCTTGGTTTGACTGAATTACCCAAAAAGGACAGTAATTTAGTTTAGTCCAGTTTATTATAATGTTTAATTTACAATTCAAAAGTAATTCCTGACTAAGCAGGGTATCAGTCAGCAGGGGTCGCAAAGTGTTGTGTGGCGGGCTAGGGCATTAGGAAGCTCCGCCTACTATTTCACTTGTTTCTGTTAATTTTTTTTCCCTTATAGCTTTAACACTTTGATCTGTAAGTTTCTTGGCTCACTATATTTTACCTACAGTGACCATGATTCTGTGGCATTAAAGAAGAAAATGGAAGAACTCTCTTCGTTTTAGAGTTTCATAGATTTATTTTGGATCATTTTTGTTTAAAAAAAAAATATTCACATACAGTATTTTATTCTAAAATACAAATACCCATCTGATTATGTCCAAGTATTTGCTTGACTGTTGTCATTTTAGTTGTATATTTTTTGGCAGCACCAGGCCACCAGAGATATAGCTAAATGAAATTCTTTGGATTTACATGTAAAGACTCCTGCTTTTGGTACTTTCAGAAAAACCACAGGAAGAGAAAAAAGACACGTTTATGGAGAAACTGGCCACTCAGGTGATCAAAAACCTGCAGGTGAAGATCAGCAGCATCCACCTGCGTTATGAGGATGATGTGAGTACTGCTACGGTTCAGGTCTGGTTCTGGCTCTGGTTCTTAGACTCAAGTCAATGGTGATGATAATAAACTTGTGTTTTGGCAGCTTTTTAAAAATAATCGCCTAAGTCATTTTTTCAGATTTTTCAGGAAACACAAAAAACGGAACCATTTCTTGACTATATGATACTTATACAGTATGTATTATACTAAAGGGCTAGAATGGCATGATCTGTTTAACTGAGGATGTAGGCAATTTTACCAGAGGTGGCCATTATCATGAGGAGATGATTTAGGCAAAAAAAAAAAAAAAAAGCAATTTTGGAAAAAAATGACAATTATTTTAAGAAAGTATGTGACTTTGTGATGTGTTTCAGCTGTCAGACCCACAGCGCCCCCTGTCTGTGGGAGTCACACTGTCAGAGCTGAGCCTGCAGGTAAAACACACACCGAAGTCTGAGTGTCACTGAGC